>KK114678.1:287372-377574 GCA_000611955.2 Stegodyphus mimosarum
ATTTATTATCCGGTATATATTACTAAAGCATGCGTAATATTTTGTGTTTATTTTATAATGCCGTTGAGCTTTTTTAAATCAGGAGACATTTTTATGTAAAGTGCCCTCGCCGGGACTCGAACCCTAGACCATTCTATAAGGTATTTCTCCCGCCTTCTTCGCACGGCTTCGTGATGTAGTGGTCTGCATGCTCGACGCGTAACCGAGAGGTCCGTGGTTCGATTCCCGGCGAAGGCGTTGCTCATTTTTCATCGTTCCTGCTTCCGAAATAACCTATTGTCTCAACACTGGCGCCCGAACTAAAAAGGTGGTGGATGATGATTCTCCACCACCGCGATTTGGCGATTGGGTCCCCAAAATACCCAGCCGACCTTTAAAAGCGGGAGTATATAAGGTATTTCTCCCGCCTTCTTCGCACGCCTTTGTGGTATAGTGGTCTGCATGCTTGATGCGTAACCGAGAGGTCCGTGGTTCGATTCCCGGCGAAGGCGTTGCTCATTTTTCATCGTTCCTGCTTCCGAAATAACCTATTATCTCTGCAACTCGAATACGCGTTGAGTATACTTCAATTACACCTCGTAGGCATACGCAAAGGAGGGAATAATACCTTATAATTTAATTGTGTTTTGCTTTTATATATTTTTATATTCTTATGCACTTTTTTATTTTTAATCTTATGCACTTTGGCCATTTTATTCAATACCTTCTTTTAATCAAGTTTATAACAATGTGCTAAGCATGTAACTGCTTATTTTGTGTATTTTATTACAGACTTTGTAATTCTGAATTGATTGAAGCTTAAATTGCGAAGATAACTGAATTAAAAACTGAGAAATCTGCAAAAACTGATAGTTTAACCTAGCTATCCCTTTCCTTAGGTAGATAGCCCTCGCACGCTTTGCCATAATCAGATAAACCAAACTACGAACAAAAATTCTCCAGAATATCCTGAAGACATACACATTATTAACATATGCACAAGATTTGATGCAAACCATAAAAAATTGGAAAACGTCACTTAAATTTCACCGTATCTCTGCGACGTAAGTAAAAAAACAGTAGTTTTTTTGTGCAGACTGAAAGAAAAGTATGATATATGAAGAAAAAAAGTATGAAGTATGACATAACATTTCGGAACCTCCTTATAAATTCTCAACAATGATGTAATAAATACGTTTCGATGAAAAGTACATTTGAAATAGAAGTTTGCTAAAATGTGTGAAACACTGATATGCCTTTGTAAGCTCCTTCCAATTTAAAGGCATAACAAACATAAAAATGTTATTTCCAAAATTAAAAGGAAAAAAAGTCTGAAAGGTTTCAGATTTTAACTGTCGCCCAAAAGAGTTTGTTAAGGTTTTTTAAGCTGTCGTTGAGCTCCAGCCTACCAGTTTGCCGTTACACTCACGCCTACTAACCCAATATTTTTTTGTCTTTTTAGCTTTATTATTAAGCAACATTTTCCCCGTACTTACAGCATATGTAATTGAACAGCAAAATTACAATTTTAAAGCAGCATAGTAGTATACCTCTAGAATTCCTGATGCAGCGTTAATTGCTGGTATACATTTTTTATCCAGTCTTTTCACAGTTAATCATATCAATGATTATTAAGATGGCTTTAAAGATTTTTTTTTGTCTTTGATTATTAACGTTTTGTGTGTTTACTTTTTTATTACCACATTTTTTGCGTTTACGCCACATCAAATTCGATTTAACAGAAAAATTACACAATATTTAAAAACAACATATCTTTGGAATTTTCGATAGAGAATCTCGCGCGTTAGAGATAAAAATGTTTTATTCCATACAGTGTTGCCACTGCTCGCTTTCAAATCGTTGAGTTTATTAACGACTAATTCGTTAAAATTTCACAGAGTATGAAATATATAATAAAACAAATTTGAAATTCAAAATTTAGGCTTCCAGGTTTTTATGTTCGGGTGGAGGACTACGTTATTCAAAATTCGATGGCTCTAGGTACCGTCGTTTTTCACAATGCAAGAAACATGTATACATTTATGACGATTCTTCATTATTTAATTTCTTTAAATATAATACAGGGCGATAATATTTGATGGCAACAATTTGAAAAGAGACATAACGCATTTAAGTGTTTCGACGCAAACTGCCGTTTCGAGACAAATATCCCATTCGGGACTAACGTCTCCTTTTGGACTAATAAAAATGATCAATCTAAGTCAACAACTTTCTCTGACAAGAAATTATTCTCCATACACATTTATCACTAGGCTGCCATTAATTAAATTGAATTAAAATCCACAAAGAAATTTATTAAAACGGAAAAGCAGGAAAAGTAGCACTTGTCAACAGCATTTTGAGTTTCTGATAGTCTCCTTTTACGCACGTAAAGATGATCACTCACCAAAGTTCGAAAATTAAGCTATTTATATCCATTTAGATTCTGAGGTTTAACTCTTTAAATCTAAAGTTCTAACTCCTAACCCCACGGACACTTAACAAGCGAATAATCGCTTAAGTGTGTGAACAGAATACGTAAGACTTGAGAAGAGTTTGAAACCCTTATTACTCAATATATTTACAATCAGTTCCGGCTTGGAACTTTACAATAAAGCCGCCACTTGGGCTTGAACTTAAATACTAAACTTAACTGCATTATTTTGAAAAAGTAATCTTAATTGCTGTTACATCTTTGCATAGGTGTATTTAATGATGTGACTAACAACAGATTCTTTTCAAAAGGAAGTAATACCAAAGAATCTGTAGGGGTTCTATAGATTCTTTAGTAATACTATAATAACGTTTTATCTACGGCCTGTTCCGATACCTGAAATAGTGCTGCCATCTGCTGAGTATAATATGAAATACAATCTAGTAAATTTTTCATCAGTGCCGGATATACGACAGTATACCTGAAGATGAAGTAGCTCATTTTTATTTCGTTTTTTAGCTCTCAAAGAAGTTCATCTGTTTGTCTCTCAACGTCACACAGTACATTTTCGTTTACTTGTACAAAGAGAAAATTATGTTGCAGCTTTCCTTACATATACAGATTAAAGAGCATGATAAAATGAACTCTTGCACAGCGATACGAGATATTTACTGCCCTAATTACGCAGTTTCTTTTTGTCATTCTACTTAAAAAATAATTAAAAAAAGAAAATCTGAAATGTTTCAGATTTTAAATTACGTCCAAACGGGTGTTTTTTTAACATTTTGTGTGTTACCTTTATTTATTAAATATCACGTTCTTTGCACTTACACCATAAAATTCAGTTAAAGAACAATACCGCAAAATAATTTTAAACTGAGCATATGTTTAAAATTTCCTACACACAGTCTCGCGCGCTGGAGATAAAAATGTTTTTTCTGTAGAACGTTGCCATTGCTCGCTTTCAAATCCTTGAGTTTGTTAATTCGTTAAAAAATTCGTTAAAGTTTTACAAAATATGAAATCGACAATAAAACAAATTTCAAATTTCAAATTTGGGCTTCTACATGCCCATATTCGCAGCAGGTTTACGTCATTCAAAATTCGATAGCTCTAGCCACCGTCGTTTTATCACAATGCGAGAAACGTACATACATTTACGCATATTCTTCATTATTTAATTTCTTTAAATATAATACAGGGCTGCAATATTTGGTGGCAACAGTTTGAAAAGTGAACCGACATTTAATATTTCCGACGCAAAATCGCAAAACGAAAACAATAGTCCTTCAGGACTAAATCCCCCTTTGGACTAAATCTGATGTATACACCACATGACTTCCTTGTGTGGAATATTAAATTATACGCCTTTTGCATTTCATTTAAGCTTATTAAATTCAATTAAGTCTACTTCATCGATAGCGGATAAACCACAATAGAATAAATACACTCTTTAAAATTCGCTATATTTGTTTAATACAGCGACACTGACGCTAGCTTCACTTAACAGCGTTACATCTCATTCATTTTATAACTCACCAGAATGCACAAAAACCATGTACATCATCTGGAGAATTACTAATCGTCGCCACATGTTCTATTCAAATACTTTAATAAATCAAAAATGATGTGTAAAAGAAATTAAACAAACAAACAAAACAGAAACAGTTTTTCACAGACGATTCAGCATTTCTCATTCAATTAATTCAGTTCTCACTTCACGACAAGGCAAAAATACATTAAAAACTCAAAATATCTATATTAAAAACTACGAAGTAAATCTTCGACACTCATTTTCTCGAATAAATCCCAGAATGGATTAAGCACGATTTAATTCGCAATAATAAAAAAAGGTGTTATATTGCTGTTGCGAAGCTCAGTTTCTCTAGATTGACATCAAATCCAATATTCTCCTAAGTTTCAAATGTAAACAAATATGTCCACCATGAGAAAAATGATTAGGCTTAGCCGCATTTAAATAACTTTTAAATTAGTGATAATTCTACAAATCTTGCATGAAGATTTGCTAAAGGCATAAATACCTTAACCGGAATATAAGAACAACATAATTCAATCATTTTTAAAGCAAAAAATGCGCAGTTTACCATCATATAAGAATAAAAAAACTGAGCTCGCTGAGCCGAGTAATAGAGTGGATATATATATATATATATATATATGTGTACATAAATTTATATACTTTTGGTGCGGCCGATTGAAACAGAATAGGAGGTGCACATCTACATGTTATAGCAGTCCTGTATACAAAATTTCGACGTTCTGAGGCTATTCATTTTTTACTTATATGAGATACATACATACATACGTACGTGCGAAATTCACGCAATGTCGCATTTTGAGAAAAAGACGTCACAGCGAAGAAGGTTGATTTGTTTAACCAGAAAGAGATCCTTGTCATGTCGTAACCATTGCATTTGCCAGGTTCCTGCTGTTTCCTCTTACCAAGATGGATCAATGGTATCAGAATTTAAAGAGGATAAATGTAGTTCAATAGGATCAACGTTTTCAGACAGTTCGAAAACCCAAATCAACGAGATGTTCATGAGAAATGCGCAGAAGGGCAGGCTTCTAGGGATTTGTTTCGTTTCTACGAACGTTCAGAAGGCCGTATTAAGCGTATGAGTCAATCACTAAGAGCAAGTAAGCGCGAAGGTATCGGGCACCTTCTAGGTCACCGTTCGACTTTTGCACAGCTCCATCGCAATGCTGATGCAGATCCTCTTAGAGGACGGATTCTAGGGTTTTCTATGACTCTTCTATCAAGAGATTTTCAAGTGGACCTTCGGTCTGATGTAGCATTTTAAAAGTCCCACCCCCCGAATGACACAAATACACTATACACTTACAAACATCTACGCCTTCTCCAGGATTCGAACCCGGGCCAAAAATTATGAGAGTCCCTTACAAACATGCCAACAAGGCAAGTGGGTTTCTTTTGGCGATATTACTTCGAAAGTAACGAGGCAAGAATTCCTTACATTTCTAACAGAACTACCCTAAAAGCATTTTTGGGAACTTTCATGAGCTTTCAAAACACAGAGATATTGCATAAATATAATTTAAATAAACAAAAAAGAGAAAAATCTAAACATCATAGAAATTTTCTCGAATATGATATTATTTTTTCTGTTTAATATTTTTATATTTAAAAAAAGTTTTTAATTTTCAAGGGTTGCGATCGCCGCCCAACCGGTACAGTGATTAGCGACGCCGGCTGCCGTAACGAAGAGCTCGGTTCGATTGCAGGGAAGGCGTGGATGTTCGTAAATATATGGTTTCTGTGCGGAATGGGGCCACTCTAAATAGGCAGTGAGTCGAAAGTTCTTTCGAGAGGTTGCTGGTGGGGAAGGAGGGGTGGGAGACCCTCGAACCCGACACCCTGGTGGGCTCTAAAGTCGCATTGTCACGTATATGGTGCTCGAGGCTCTGGTCATTGCGAGGCTCATTTAACCCCTTGCCAAGATAAATGTCATCGGCGTGAAACTGGTAACAACAGCAAGGACTGCGATCAGAATATAGCCTACACTAATTAGATTAGAAAACAATTTCTTTACTCTTTATAAAATTTTTAAGAGATTTTTTTTAAATGAATTTAATATTTTTGAAACTTCAATATAAGTTTATTAATTTATATAAATCAAAACGCAATATGTGATGCTTTAAAAGGGAATGCTCATTTAAATCTGGTGTACAAGTATTGCAATAGCCGTTCAAAGAAAATCTTTTTTTGAGACGAATACAAAATAAATTCTGTAAAGAAATAAGAAAAGTTGAGAAAATCTGTTCTTAATTTTTAAAAAAATATATCCGTTTTCTAATTTAATGCGGATAAAATCGCATAACACGCCATGCTTTCTTTTCCACGGATGAATTTAAAAGTTCAAACCGGTTAAATTTACATGTCTGTCTAATTTTGGGTAATTGATTCATATGTTTTTTCGTATTTAAAGTTGACTTTTTTATGAAAATATATTGTTTTATTTATTTATTTTCTTTTACAAATTTTCAAGAGACAGTCACACTGTCAGGACTGAGTGTTCGGTGCATATTCTTGGCGAATATCTTCGTGTCAATCTTAAGTCCTGATCTTGAACAGGGAGCTGAATGCAGCTATGTTCTGTGGTAGAATACTGTGATTAAGTGGTAGAAGAACTGCACTTCAGAGGGATTTAAAAATCCTCTTTTATTAAAACAAATATATACAGCCACTTCCCAGCTCGGGAGGGATACAGAAAAAACTGACCGCACTTGGGTCTAAACTGAACAATCAAATTTAATTTAAACTAAAGCTAATTAGAAATTAAGTAGTCGTTGCTCACAGAGCTATGAACGCGAGGTTGGCCTCTAAACTAAAGGGTGCGGTGCAAGATTTAACTAATACTAACGCACTTAGAATTACTTCAATAAGTAATAGCGTAACAGCGCTACGGCTTAGAATTTAAATACTAGCTGGTCAGGCGAACGTCGAACAGAGTAGCGGTGATCTGAGACTAAAAGCTGTCTCACACTGAAAGGTTCTTACCTTTCGTTTAAATAGAACTTGGCTCCACTTCAAATTAGCATAAAGCTGAAACGCGCGCTTATTCTAACGGGAAGTTGAAATAAGAACAGATAGAAAAACGCAAATTAAAATAAAACTTTGTTAGTTTAACTAAAACCTTACTACACATATTACATATTATTCAAGAGACATATATTCAAGAGACAGTACACACATATTCAAGAGACAGTCACAATTTCTTAATTAATGATGAGAGAAGAATAGATTTCATCTACCAAAAAAAGTTAGATATGGAATATTTATTTAGAATGATCTTCTAATTTTTATTTCTTACGTAAAATTACTATGTCTCATTTTTTGTGAAGTTATAATTTCACGCACAGATATATGTTTTTTGCCCGTAAATTATCCTATCCTATCCAAAGAAAATTTTACCCACTTAATATATACGCATTTCTAATAGCAATAAAAAAAGCACTTACTAGCAAAATAAAAGAAGAGTATGGCGGAAAGATACATCAGTTGCCTGTTTCGGTAAATAGTAGCCATTTTGCGGCAGTTTTCCTGTAAGATAAAAAGACACAAGTTAATCTTCTAAATCATTCTTTTAATGCAATAAAAATTTAAGCACAGAAAACAATAAAAAAAGTACTTAGACTAAAGATGGCTTTCATTGACCGAAACTAGTAATTTTTTTTTATAATTTATTCTCATTTAGATGCCATCATTACAGAAATTATAAAAAAAAATTCAAAATGCATAGCCAAATCCATTTGAAGAACTCTAAAGGGGAAGAAATACGGGTTTGGTTTCAACAGAATGTGGCACAAGAGGGATGCTTTCGAGAAATATTTTTTAAACGGACAGTGGTTTGTTTACACGTCACATATGCCGTACATTAAAAAAATTTCTGTATTCAATACGGCCATGAGAAACCGGGAGATGAACTACTAAATATTCTACTGTGCAATGGTTTTAAACCGCTCAGTCACTGGTGGGCAAAACTTCAGCAGTCCTAAATTTAAGATAACAATGCTTAGTTATGAAATTAACTCTGCAATTTATTTACTGAATTTGCTTCGCCAAAAACTGCCACCAACTATTATCGTGCCGTATTATATTTAAAGAAATTAAATAACGAAGAATCTGCATAAACGTATGTATGTTTCTCGCATTGTGATAAAACGACGGTACCTAGAGCCATCCAATTTGAATGACGTAATTCTACTGCGAATATGGATATCTGGAAGCCCAAATTTGAAATTTGGAAATTGTTTTATTATCGATTTCATATTTTGTAAAGCTTTAACGAAATTTTAATTAAGAAACTCAAGGATTTCAAAGCGAGCAATGGCAACGTTGTACAGAAAAAAACATTTTTATCTCCAGCGCGTCAAACTGTGTATCAGAAATTCTAAAGATACGCTCAACTTAAAATTATTTTGCGATATGCTGTTGAACTGAATTTTATGGTTTAAGTGCGAAAGAACATGATATTTATTAAATAAAGGTAACACACAAAATGTTAAAAAAAACGCCGCTTTTTACGTAATTTAAAATTTAACTTTTTCTTTTTTAAATTCTTTAATTCTGTTTATTTAATTTGTTAAATTATTAAATTAGATTACAAAAAAAAGGTATCGTTATCGCTAACGTTACTAAAAGCATTGCACATATAAATACATCAAGTGTATTTCCCAGAAGACATAATTTAACAAATGTAGAATGCAGGAGAACATTTTCTTCTACGTTTGAGAGATAAAATCAGTGTCTTCATGAGATTAAACTGAGACTAGATATAAAAATGGATACACAAAATACAAACAAGAAATTCAAACAGAGACAAAAAAATAACTATTTACAATATATACAAATACAGAAGTGCATGTGAAGAGTTTACGGTGGAAAATTTAAATTCCTTAAGAGACGTGCAGCATAAGAACATAATTCTAAGTCCTCTTGTAGAATTTCGTATTGAGTTGAAATTAAGGAGATGGTTACAAGTATAAGGCATTTCTCCGGCCTTCTTCGCATGCCTTTGTGGTGTAGTGGTCAGCACGCTCGGCGCGCATTCCTGAGGTCCGTGGTTTGAGTCTCAGGGAGGACACTGCTCATTTTTCACCTCTCCTGCTTTCAAAAATACCTAATGTCTTTACAGTCGCGCCCGAACTGAAAAAGGTGGTGGATGATGATTCTCCACCACCATGATTTGGCGATTGGGTGCTTTAATCCCCAGTCGCCCTTTAAAAGGGAGAGTATATAAGGTATTTCTCCCGCCTTCTTTGCATGCCTTCGTGGTGTACTGGACAGCACGCTCGGCGCGTATTCGAGAAGTCTGTGGTTCGAGTCCCAGAGAGGGCATTGCTCATTTTTCATCTCACCTGCTTCCAAAAAATACTTAATGTCTCTACACAAGTAGTAATGTAATAAACGTAAAAATTTCTATTGATTTGGTGGGAAACTTATCAGTAGTTTCAATATTAAGGTCCTCGTGCAATAATTGATTGTACCCGTAAAAGTGTGCATTAGTAATGATACGCAGGTATTTACTTTGCACTTGTTGGAGACAGAGCAGGTTACTGATATTTGGTAAGAATAGTTCAAGTCGGGAAAACATAGGTAAGGATTGGAAGCACAATTGATATATAAAAGAGACGATTCTTTCTTAAGTCTATTTTGGAATAATTGCCAATAATTGGAAAAAGCTAGTTGATGAGTTTTGTTGCTTTATTCTTAACATTTTTGATGCGATCCTTTAAATTTAGTTTGCTGTTAAAAGTGGTTCCTGAACAGTAATGTATTAAACTAATACACTTGTAGCGGTTGCTATATTACAAAAAATTACCCTTCAGTTTAAGAATAAGTTTTCACTATTATATTTTGAACAAAAGTATTTATTATTTTACGACATTGATCTTCTTAAAACATTACAGTTCTAATAATATTTTTGTTGCCATTCGCAGCGTACGTAAGTTGCAGAAACAAAGATTACGTAGGGTTTGTAGAGACTACATTACATAAACACACCAAGCAGCACTCTGAGGGTACATTACATAAAATAAACTGCGCGCTGTTTTCATAGTAATTGTTTATTTTAGTGATATCTGCTTCTGCCAAACAAAAACAGGTTCCTAAACTCGCTGCTAAATTTACCAATGATTTTCCTATTATTTGCTAGATTTCCCGATGGAAGTAAATTTATTTTATTGAAATCCAGATGATATAGTTTTTAAAAGTGAAAACTTTCCATAACGGGAATATAGCCGGGCAAAACAACTAATGTTTCTTCCACTTTTCTTCCAAAAAACATTATTTCGGGAGAAAATAAATTTTGTCACGTATTAGAATGACATCAGTAACAGCTGAGATTCCCTTTTCACGAACTTTTTTTTTTTTTGGTTTGCCTATCCGTAATGAATATTCATTCGAATCATTTTTTGAACCTCAAGACACGCTCATAAAACGTGACTGCTGGTTTCCGTGAGAGAAAAATCGTTTTTGGCGCAATAGCCTAAAAGAACGCGCCGCAGTGACATAATAATTATTTCATCATCAGATTAAAATCTTGTCCTCCTCTTCTTTTAAAACCTGTGAATTGATCTAAATTTTTTATCTTTCCTAATCCTTAAGGCGGTCGAGATTCGCCCTAAATACTTCTTGAGCTTAATGAAAAAAATCGCGCTTTTGAAAAATGATCTAATAATAAGTAGTAAGATCTTATAATCCTCCAATATCCTCGAATTTTCCGTATAAATACGTAAAACATTTGGTGTTTTAACATCAACTAAGTGAACCCTTTTTATTCTGTGAAGAACAAATAAAATATTAAATTTGGTAGTTCCAAAACTGAAGTACAATCAGTGCTGATTCTTTTTTCTTTTCTTTAAATTCTCTGCCTAATTTTGAAAGAATGTGAAAATACATGAGTGTGGGATCAATGTTTAAGGAAATACAGCTTGTAGTCATTTTCGAACATCCTCAGCAGCTCTTTATTACAAATTAGGTCTGGATTCGGACAGTAAAAACAGCTCGAATAATTTATTAGTCTCTGATCACATTTCACTAACTTTTTAACAATCGAAAAACACTTCTTTGAAGTATTTAAAGCTTGGTGCTTGCTGATTTAGTGTCCTGGCAAAATAAAAAGCTGTCGCCATTTGAAGAAGATGGTTGTTGCAAAACCAACACAAGCTACCCAGTAGAATAAATGCATAATTACGTTTTGAATAGTTAAGCCTTTTCTCTATTAAATGAATGCGCAATTCTCCACACGGTATTAATTTACGCTAAAATAACACCACTGCAAAATACATTCCATCATTTTTGAATAGTTCATTTTAAACATGAAATTCGAATTCATACAGAACTAATCATAGATTATAAAGTCTAGCGTAACCCATTAAGTTAATAACGTTCAGGCGTTATATTCATATATACACAACGAATGGGTTGCAGTTTTCCTTTAATCTTATAATTTATATATTTTAAAATATTTTTTGAAACATTTCGAAACTTTTCTAGGGTTCAACTCTTTAAATCTTAAGTTCTTACTTAGAGCCCCACGAACCCTTTACAAGCGAATAATCGCTTAAGTATGAACAGAACAGGTGAGACTTGAGAAGGGTTTAAAACCCTTTATTATCCAGTATATTTACAAACAGTTCCGGCTTAAAACTTTACAATAAAGCCACCACTCGGGCTTGAACTTAAATACTAATAATTTGAAATAAAACTAGCTTAACTAAAGCTCTTAAATAATATAGCCGAAGCTATCACAATCTAACTAGTTGGCCTCTAAGTATTAATTGAATCGACGAAGCCTAGCAAGGGCCTAGATATGGCCGAGCGTAGTAACAGTTAAGAGAGATGTGGCCAGAAGGCAAACACGCGCTAGTCAGGAAATCAGACTCTCTCTCCGTTGAAGTCGGTTAAATCACGACTTAAATAGTACTCATTCTCATTTGCATTCTCTGCGTTTCTGAATTCACATTCTGGCAGGAAATTGTAAGCTGAAATTAGAATAAGATAGGAAAGATACAAAACTTAAAATAACTGTTAGAAAACGCATAATAAACCTTACACTTTAATGACATGCTTTTTGAGGTGTTAGATACAAATCTTCAATTTTTAAATCTCAGTTTTTTTAAAGCTAAGTTGTGCATTTATATTTAATAAGATATGTTCTTCGTTTGGATGCGCTTAAATTTTCATTTATATGTATAATTTCGATTTTATATAATTTCGTAAACGTATTTCATTTGAGTGCGGATCAAATATAAATATATTTTATATGTAAGATTTACTTGCCTTTGCAAGCCTCGTGGACTACTTAGTAGTGCAGGTGGAATTATCGCCATCCGTGCTTGCTCTCGAAGTGTGACTGGTAGCACATGCAGCTGGCAATCGGAAAATCTGTGATTTGAATCCCGGCGAGGAAAATATTTTTCATGTTCATCAGAATTCTAAATTTTACTGCACTGGCGTTCGTTTAAAATATGGTTGGGGATAATTCCTTACCATATAAATTTTGTTAACTCAATCTCTTTCCTCTTACTCCAGGTGTACATGATATAAAGAAAAACATCGACCCTGCGTGCTGTTGTGGTGTAACTTTTAGTATGCCCGGTTGGCATTTGGAAGATCCGTGCTCGAATCCTGGAGAGAGTATAACTGCTTTCTCAGGTTTCTAGCACCAAAATGTTCCAGCAGATCTTCAAAATACATTAATATTTAAAAGTGATTTCTTTAATCTTGAAATTTTTTAATTTTTTTTTTTTATTTTAACGTTTCAAAATTCTAACGGTAGAATTTTTTCGGTCTTTCACCTCAGATTTTCCGGTTTCATTTATTTATTTATTTTCATTTTCTTAACAGATTTGGAGACATTGTTAGAATTTACAAAAGCTCTTAATTTTTTGGAGGTAGAGATGGTAGACTAATCTTTAGCTCTGTATGATAAGCATAGCGTCTCAAATAATCGAGCGCGACATGAAGTTTCTTCTGTTAAAGATTTCGGATATAAAGCTAAAAGATAACAGAGCTCATCCTACAAAGTCTCCACTCCTCCTCCTCAGATATTACGATTTCTGATCACAAACAAAGAAGGATTAATCATTGCTCTCGGATCTCTCCATAGAAAGTTTCTCAGCCACCTAAAATATAAAATGCTGTGTTCAAGAACGTTTGCATCAAAAACCAACTTTTAAAACTGCTGCATTTGATAAATACTCCATTCTACACTTTTCTTATCTGAAGCAAATCGCAAAGACACGCGAGAACACGAGACAAGTAGATCGAACAACGGCGTCAATTTACTTTTTATAAAAAGCCAACAGTCCCAGAGTGAAAAAATGAGCCTAAAATTTCGCGAAAGCACTTGAGAAACTTCCGAACAATGAACTTTCACCCTCTTAGCTAAATTTCGTGACTGCTGCACCAATCGCCGCGTTCGGCACAAAACTGCTATTATGCTGTTCTAAAAGCAGCTTTGCACGAGAAGCAGTACCAACCATCGTAATCTTCCACTTAAAAATCTTTCATCTTTTTTTTAAAACACATTTTTTATTCGCAACGCAAGGCATATAAGAGCCAACCTTGACGTCATGTGAAACAATATTCACTTATTTTAATGGCGCTTCTCGTGTGCTTCGAATTCTTTCAATAAACTACCACGCAATTTTTAATCCTTTGCGTCGTTCCAGACTTTAAAATGGGAACGAACAAAACGCTTTCATATCGCGCAGTCATTTCAAAACCATTTTAGAACGTGGAGCAGTTACTTGAACAGCAGAATTTGAGATATGGTTTGAGTTATTAGACTTTAAAAGAAAGTATTCAAGTCTGTGAATTTTGTTGTTTTTTCGGAATGAAATGAGACACCATATATTGCTAATAGTGATAATGCTTGGGATAAAGAATAATATATGGCTTATATTAGACCAGCGCTTCCTAACCTTTTTCTCCACGTGCACCGTAATAAGAATTTGCAGTTATAGAATACCCCTACCCCCCGCCCCTTCATAACTTATGACGCCCTCGTTTCTCCAGTGTTTTCGCAGTATAACTTACTGCTGTATTATTTTAATTCTACAAAATTTACAGACTGTAATGAATTAGGCCAGAAAAATATAATCAAAAACACAATTTTATTTCAATTTCAAATTAAACCCAGTAAAAGTACACAGTGAAGTGATTGTTTAAATCAAAACATAACGCTATTAATGTACTATAATTATTTTGCTATATCATCTTTTGTAAAACGTAAATTAGAAATTGTTGTCTTGTCCATGTAATTCATGGAAGAATAGTTGTCAGAGCCTCAAAGATGTTGAACTTCCACCCCAGAGTTTTGGGAGAGCACCCCTGGGACCGGGATGGTAAGGGGAGGGTGCCCGGGGTGCTAGGGTCGGAAGGATCCTGGAGGTAGGGGAAGGGGGTCTTCGGACCACTCCTTCCCTACCACCGAACCACATGAGAGGACTTTCGGCTCACCGTACATTTAAAACGCCCCTACACATTTACAAACAAACACCCATGCACTTCTCTGGGATTCGAACCCGGGACCTTCGGTACTGCAGTAGGCTTCTCTAACCACTATACCGTCCGGGCGTCCAATGAGAAATTGAAAGAATTGATAAATTTATGGACTATGAGTGAGGTCTAGACCTTTGTTAATAAGCCTAAGCAAGCTTGAAATAATGTTGTATCATAGAAAATATTAAACCCAAAATAAACTAAATTAAAATATGACCTCGTTCACACCACACTTAAAGCTAAGACTTGATATGAAAGAAAAAGTTAATAGACATTTTACTTGAACGCAAAATGAATGCTACTATATCATCCTGTATATTTAAAAATCAACAAAATATTCATTAAAAGCAACCTTAGAAAAGTCATCTTTAATTGCTATTCAGGGTTCATATAATGTGATCTTTGATGAAGTCAGGATGAAATTTAAAGACATATAGTCTCAATTCTGAAACGCATTCTGTTTATAATAGTAACTGTTTTAGGTACACATGCAAGTTAAAAATGTCCTTTTCACAAATTCAACGCTTGTAAATCGCGGTAACACATTTTATTTCTCGTAAGTTACGTCTTCATGTTCTCCTTTTGCTCAAATCCAAAAAGGAGTAATATGTTCTTTTCAAAAACGGCCTTCAAAGATCAATCAGTATAAACGGTTTTAAGAATTCTTTTCCCTTTTCTTCCCTTTTAAAAGGAAAATTATTTTCCCTTTTAATCAACGACAGATTTAAGCTTTCTAAATATTTTGCTTTCCTAGCAGCATTTGTTGGTGATAATGATAATGATTACGCTATCATACGCCAGCCAGGGGTAAGCGTATCATGGGCTGGGAACCGCTGTATGAGACAATTCATGTGGTTTGTATGACCAAGTATAAAAAAAAGGTAAAACGATAATAGTTGATACAAAGAATAATATAATATGGATTATATTAGATATTTTATATTTATTTGCTTATATAATAAAACCGTTTGTACTAGACGTTTTATGCTGTTTATATATAATCAGACAGTTTTTATTAGATGTTTTATGTTGTCTCTACATAATCAAACAGCTTGCATTAGACATTTTGTGTCGCCTATACATAATGAAACATAAGAAAACATAAGAGAATAATGATACTTTATATAACGAATAATATATGTCCTTTGTAGTAGACATTTTATACGGTTTATATGGACTTTTTATAGGTTATATGAGATTTTTACATGGTTTCTATGGACTTTTATAGATTATATGAACTTTTTATATGGTCATATCGTTATATACTTTTTACATCATTATACATTATCAAATATAAAAAAATGGTAAGAGAACGATAATGGTAGACAATTTCAATAAACAATATATACGGCTTTGACTGCCTTTTGACGCGATACTCCATTTCGGGCTTTCTAGATTCAGGCTTTTGAAAGTGGCAAGAAATATCATACCATTTTAGGCTCTTTGAACCCTTTTGCATGTGTTCTAGATGAAGACAATAAAAATCGTACCATTTCAGCCTTTCCAAAAGAGATTTAGGTGCATACAGAAAATTTATTTTACCCTGAAAGGAAAACATAGTCTGTGTTTGAATGCAATATAGTAACTCTGTTAGGCAGATAGCTGTAAAAAACATTCTCCTATATATAATTTAACATTCTTCCCTACATGCTTAAAAATCTATAAAAAAATAAATATATTTTATCAAAAACTGTTACAGTGGTATCCGTCAAGATATTCTTGATTCTTTAAAACATTATATTTTTAATGCAAATTTAATGCTAGCCAAATCCTCAAGTGTTCATTTTTCTGTTTCGATGTGATTCTTTACTTTCGATATTTCAATTTACAAGGTTTAACTTTCTGTTTAAAAAAATGGGAATACGCAAATTTTAAAAACGTCCTCTGTTTTGTATGAGGTATAATCCCGAATGTTATTCATAATATTACGAATTTTGTACTTGTATACGTAATTTTAGTAGAATTAGAAAAAAAATCGTTGTGTTTTTCTGTGTAATGTAGCGCGAGACAGGTTTTAAGAGAAAGCTATGCCGGAAAAGTAAGACTACAGGAGCAAGTGCATTTAGCATTGAGTACATGGTTATCTCAGTAATTTGGTGACAAATCCCGAAAAGTCGCCAAATTCGGCGACTATTTGGGGACAATTTGGTCCGGTCCCTGTATTACCGTAATGTATATTGAAATTGAATAAATGCAATTAACCACTATGTTAGCTGTAACCACAATTCCATACTCGTATTGCTTTCCAGTGATTTCGAGAAGCAGAAAGTACTAGAAATATCTCGCCGCTGGCTGAAAACTGTTTAAAGCCGAAGAGACAGCATCTGCGCTGAGTTGTTGTTATTTTTGCGAGTTCAGCCTGAGATCCGATTAGCTTTCCCTTTAGATGCGCTTTGCATTGCGTTGTGTTTAACTTTCTTAGTGTTTCGAAATAAATGTTATTAACCTTTAAGCAGCATCTAAAGTTTAAAGGGCGAAGAGTCACTGGGGCATTACTTACATCACAATCATGGGTCCTCTCTACCTCAGTTTCGGATTTTGTGCGTTGACATTGAATGAAAATGTTAAAATGAGAATCTTTTTTACGCATCCATAAAAGCCTCAACTGTTAAAGCCTGAAATGGGACATAACCACATTTTGAGGCTTAACCGATGAACTGTTGTATATCAAAGATCTAATTATAAAGAAAAGAAAGCTGAAATCTTACAAGTCTTACAAACAAGAAAATGGCTAAATGCAAGAAAAAAAATTCTATAGAATGCTGCTGCTTAGAATAGAGTGGCATGGATTTAGCCAAAATTTTCAATGTTCATCAAAAATAATTGCTACCTCAATTAAATATCGCAATCATTAAAAACTTATGGAAGAAATTTATTATAAATAACACAATATAAGGGCTGGACAATGACTTTCATAAAAGATTTTCTTTAATTTCTTATTCTCATTTTCATTTCATAAGCAAAATACTCAAATAATACCAATTAGCCAGTTAGATTTTACTGTAAAAAGAATCTGTGATCAAATTAACAGTTTTCAACGATGAAACTAATCGATCTCTGGATTTTCGAAATTACAGTAACTTTTGCCAAAGAAGGGAGAACAAGATATTCCTCAAATTTATGCTGTACCTACCGATTTGAGTGAACGCATTACTTTTTATTATCTATTTCGCATGTTTCAATCAAGCATTCTTGTCCCTAAAAATGTTCTTAACTTTGAATTCTTTTTACTGAACTGTTTAGGGTGATTCAAAGATTATAAAATTATTCTGTTATTTAACTGAAATAAAAACACGCCAGTACTTAAAACTAAATCCCTCCCCCCCCCAGAAAAATTCTTAATTCATTGGAGATCTTAAACATAACTCTATGGATTTCGAGGGCGATCAGACAAAAATCTCTTTTCCTCAAGAGCAGTTTTGTTAAAAAATCCACGCCAATATAAGGCTATTTTTTGCCTAATATTAAATTATCCTTTAATGAAAATTTGCCTTTCCTACAAGTCAGACGAAATTTCGCAAACTACATTATCTGATACGCAGCCGATTTGAAGACTCGGCGGCATAATTATCATTCCATTGTATAAACACGCTTCTCTTAAGCAACTGATAATGTACTGCTGTCAGTATGTGTTTCGTCACAACATAGCTGCCACGAGCAAAAATTCTAAATCTTAGGTCTGATGTTTTTTATTTTATTATGTACTTTTTAAATGAACCTAAAAGGGCAACATTACGACCCTATAAAGATTAATAAGCTTCTCGTGAATGTGTAAAGTTAAAGAAGGAAATAGAAACAATCGTAGTAGCCTTTATTACAAAGAAATATGGAATTCTGTTCTGGTTGAAATGTTACTCCTGCAATCATAAAAACAGACAACAACAAGTCTGTTTATCTCTCATCCACATTAACAGTCTTATCTTAATTTAAAGAATCATAAATAAAAAAAATCTGATGAGTACACCCCATGACTTCCTTGTATGGAGTATGAAATTATAAGCATTTTTTCTTGCATTTCATTTAAACATATTGGAGTGAATTAAATCTACTTCGTCGATAGAGCATAAACCACAATAGAACAAATGCACTCTTTAAAATTCACTATATTTGTTTACCATAGCGGCACTCCGGCGTTAGATTCACTTAACAGCGTTACATCTCATTCATTTTATAACTCAAAATGCACAAAAATTATATCAGCTGAAGAATTATAGTTGCTACATGTTCTATTCAAACAGTGTAATAAATCTAAAACGATGTATAAAAGAAACTAAACAAACAAAAAAGAAACAGTTTTTCACAAACGATTCAGTAATTCTCACGCAATTAATTATATTCTCACTTTGCGACAAGACAAAAATACATAAAAACTCAAAATATCTATATTAAAAATTACGAAGTAAATCTTAAAAACTTATTTCCTCGAATAAATTCCAGAATGGATTAAGCACGATTTAATTCGCAATAATAAAAGAAGGTTGAATCGCTGAATACTAGTTGTTCTGTCTGGGTTCGAATCTGATTGCACGGAATTTGCTTCGTTTCCCCCCCATATCTAACTGTGATACAAACCAGCTCAACTTAAAACGTCCTCCACGAAGGCAAATCTCTCTATAAGCAGATTGCCCTCGGAATGCTTCGCCTTGCACAATTAAACTAAGGAATGTTCTTTGATTAAACCAACTAAAACGCCACAAAATTAACAAGTGTTGTTTTATTCAGTATGGTACCATTAACCGCAAAAACCAGCAAACGTTTTGTTCGCAGGTTCTTCGTAAATCTATGCAATCTGTTCGAAATCGCTGAAATTTGATCAAGTCAATAAATCTGTTTACAAATATCTCCGAAATTTTTGCTTCTTTAGTGCATGGAATTCTTCGCGTTTCATTTATTAAATTATAATTAATAGTTTACTAACTAGACTTTTTTTGTTTTAATCTGAGCTAAGTTACCTTTCCATATCAAAAATTCGGTGCCTTATTCTGATAAACTCCGTATTTGGAAGTATATAGCCAGGATAAAAATTCGAGAAAAAATGCCTGTCGCGATTTTCAGATGTCTTTTCACAAAATATGTTCATCAAACAAAAGATAAAAATTTTGGATAATTTCTTTTTGTACTTTTCCTTTTTGCATTTTTGTGATCTTTATTTTTAGTTCAAATCTTCAGTGTTTACTTACGTAGCCATCTTTAGTGCCTTTATTAATACTGCAACCAATTTTTAATATAAACTCTGCTGCTAATATAAACTGTTGGATTACCTATAGCAAAGAGGTAGCCCTCTGGTGAGTAACCAGCGAAGTATTTCAGTAAAAGCCAAGTGATTAACCTTATAGGTTGTATCAGACTCTTGTTCTGTAATGTTTTTAAAGTTAAATATAATGTTCCTGTGTAACTTAAATCTGTTAGTAAAATATTGTTACACTATAAAGGATATCTTTTATGACCCCATCTAAAACGAACCCCCCTCATAATACTCTTTTTCCATCAGAATTGTGCAAATGTTAAAATTTACTGAGTTTTAAAGAAATAATACATTTTCAGATTGTTTCTGCTATCATTCACTTGATATTTCTTCTAATTACGCAGGTTTCTTATTCATACTGCTGCTAATTCATACCCTGCTGGTCTAAGGCGCCCTAAAATTGTTATAGTTTTATCAACTATAAATTAATCAAGACGCGATTATATTTTAAAACAATTAATATAAAGCAGTGGTTTCAGATTGGCGGCCTACGGGTCGGAAGTAATTTTAAATAGAAAGAAAGGAAAAAAAAGAAAGAAGTAAACTAAAGAAAGAAGAAAGAAAACAAAGAAAGGACGAAGCGAATACTGTTCAATAATGTACTTGTTCCGGTATTGCAAAGATTTCAAGATTTTAATTATTTGTCCGATTTTACATTATTTCCATTATCATTAAAAACTAACATAAATAATGCACAGAAAATCTATCAATTGAGCTCATTAATTTACACTGTGACACAAAATTTATTCAGAGATTTGAAGATACAGATTTTATCAAATTTTATTCGTCATTATCAAAAAATAAGTACGCTGAGTTACGAATTTTTGTACGAAAAATATCTGCTTTGTTCGGGCATATATTTATTCATGAATAGCTTCTTATTACAGCTGAAAATTAACAACAAAAGAACACGATTGACCAATCAGTATATACAATACGTGATGAAGGTATCTCTCCAGTCATATCTCTCCAATCTACGGACATTAAGCAAATAAATTTTTAATTTATATATAAAATTTATAATTATTTTCATACAAACGTGTGTATTTTGGTTTATGTATCATAGAAAAATTGAATAAATAAGGGAAAGAATTATTATTAATTACTCTCAAGTTTTTTCCGCTTGGAAAGTTTTCTCTGAAAACTTAGATTATAGATTAAACTTAGATGTAGTTATTTAACGATCAATGAAACACGTTGGAATAATTTGAAGAAAAACGAAAATATGAAAGGGCTCAGATTTTAACGGATGCCCAAAAGAATTTGTTAAGGTATTTCTACGCTGAACTCGCAGTCTAACTGTTTAACTCACTCCAGCTAATCTTTTTTTTTTTTTTTTTTTTTTTTTTTTTTTTTTTTTTTTTTTTTTTATATTTATTTTTTTTTTTTTGTCTTTTTAGTTTCATAATTAAGCATCATTTTTTTCGCACGCCATATACAATTCAATAGCAAAATTTTCAAAAATTTTAAAAGCAGCATGTATTTAGAATTCCCGATGCAGTGTTAAATGTTGGCACACATTTGTGTATTTTTTTCGGCCTTTTATCAGTTTATCATATCAATGTACAGTTTTCTTAGCAAGATCGCTTGCAAAATTATTTTGTCTTTTTATTGATAGCGTTTTGAGTGTTGAATTTTAAATAAATATCGTGTTCTCCACACTTATGCCACATAAAATTCAAATCAACGGCACAAGCAATATTAAAAATACAAGCAGCAGCAAAAGCAATATAATACAGCATATCTTTAGAATCTCCGATAGACACTCTCGCGCGCTGGAGATATCACTGTTTTAATCAGTACAGTGTTGCGACTGTTCCCGTTCAGATCATTGAGTTTGTTATAAATTCCTTAAAATTTTACAAAATATGAAATATAAATTGCAAAATTCAAAATTCGGGCTTCCAGGTGCACATTTTCGTGTTGAGGACTACGTTATTCAAAATTTGATTGCATAAGTTACTATCATGTTTTCGCAATGTGAGGAACATACTATATACATGCAGAATCTTCATTATTTAATTTCTTTAAAAATAATACAAGGTGATAATATTTGGTGACAATAATTCGAAAAACGATTCGACGTTTATAGTAGACTGCGCAAGATCCCGTTTCAAAACTAATAGCCCATTCGGGCTAACGCCTTTTTGGGCTAAAAAATGTTAATCTTAAAATTAAATATTTAGCTGTCAGCTTAACAATAGTGTTTTGCAGGTACCACACTTTCGATTTCAGGTAAAAAATAAATTATAATCTGATTTTTTTTCCTTTGCATTATTGTTAGCCCAAAGTGGTAATTTTCACAGAAGGGCTATTATTTTCGTTTTGGCATTTTGCGTTGATTCACTTGTAACGTTCTACCGTCTACCTGTTGTGTAGAAACTGGATAATAGTGACTGCACCGAAGAAGGATTAAAACTACCCTTTATTAAACTCTTTAAATTATTTACAATGTGTCAACTTGACGCTAACATACTACGCCTCTGCTTGGGCGGTAACTGAAACAGTAGAATCAAAACTCAAGAATTCAAACTATTAACAAGTAGTGGAATTAAACTACAGGGCTCACACCCTCCTGTATCCTACAGCGCGTAGATGAGTCTAGTGACAGCAAGAAACTAGCTCTAAAGCCACGTCTAATCAGCAGTAAATGCTAAGCCGAAGTTTGCTTTACAACCACGCACAGAGATTTCCCAGATTCTCTAACTTTCCCAACTAAAACATCGATATTTAATCTTCGATCTTTTTCCCACTGGTACAGTTTGCATTCCTTACGCGCGCTACCAAATTTAAATATTTTGGCACTGACAATTAGGGGAATGAAGGCTTATACGAAAATAACTTAAATTTAACTGGTTATTTAAAATAAATATAAATCCCTACACATTATAAGAGGAGAATCACTTTTTAAATGGTTGCCACCAAATATTAGAGCCCTGTGTTATATTTAAAGAAATTAAATAACGAAGAATCTGCATAAATATATGTATATTTCTCTCACTGTGATAAAACAACGGTGTTGTTGTAGTTGTTTCTCATCCCGTGACCAGCAGAGCTAGATCAAGTCCATGAGCCCATTCATCCTAAAAGAGTCCAGTACAAAAATGGGGTCTTGAACCAGATCCTGTCCGGTAAGATAAGATATGATCAAATCCTGTGCGGTAGAACACTTAATGCATATTTCAAAGTGTTTATTACCATCGACAAAAGTCATTGATAACAGATGGCTAGTAAGTGCAATTTGATCTCGTCTATTGCTGCTCTGAACCAGGGAGCCACCAGGGCACTTACTCTGATACCATGGGTGGACTGGTGGGACTATCCAAAAGGCCTTATTCTTTGCCTTACATTTAGAAAATAGTTCCATATAAGTAAGAGGAGCGGCAGGCGTCGTGGTCTCGCTAGCACCAGTTCTAGCCGAGTTGTCCGCAACTTCATTACCAGCAACGTCGACATGGGATGGAATCCAGATGCGATGAGAAAGGGAAAGTTGTTTTAGTTTCCTGAGTATGTCTGCACTTGTACTATCCCTCATATTATGCCAATCAGCCAATGCTGGACGGCACTTCTACTATTCGAAATGATCCAGATATCTTTTAACTGAGGAAGAAACATAATGGAGTACAGACCCTCCAGAATTGCAATAAGCTCGCTTCGATATACCGAGCAGAAGTCTGGATTTCTTCTTTGAATTCTTATTTCTTGAACCAGAAATCTTATATAAATGCCACTGCCAGAACTGTCATTAATGAGTTTACTGCCGTCCGTATCCATGTGGACAGCGACCATAAGTACATTATTAATTATTTCAAGAGCTAACTGTTTCAAGTATCACGGCAATTCCATCTGTTTGCTAACTTGGACAGAAAGGTTAACATGAAAGTAAACCCCATCGAGACCTTCAGAGGGGTCAATAATTTGAGATAAGCTGTGTTGTTCTATAGAACTGGCGATAAGGTGGTCAGAAACAACCTGTCCAAAGGGACTACTACGTTTGAGCCTCTGATTATTGCTCCATGAACCTAGAAATTTTGAGGTAAACTTAGTTAGTTCAAAACAACGGTACCTAAAGCCATCAAATTTTAAATGACGTACGTATCCACCCAAATACGGCTATCTGGAAACCCAAATTTGGAATTTGTTTTATTATCTATTTCATAGTTTGTAAAGCATGTATGGGTTTTTGATTAAGAAACTCAATGACTTCAAAGCGAGCAATGACAACACTGTACGGCGAAAAAAAAATATCTCCAGCGCGCCAGACTATGTTTCGGAAATTCTAAAGATCTCTTAAATATTTTGTGTATATTACATATATTTATATTCCCTTTTAGTTATTTTATATACATTATATATATTTATATTCTCTTTTAAATATTTTGTGATACTGATGTTAAATTCAATTTTATGGTTTAAATGCGAAGAACATGAAATTTAATAAGTAAAGGTAACACACAAAACGTTAAAAAAAAAGGTCCCTCTGGGCGTAATATAAAATCGGAAAGCTTTAAGATTTTTTATTATTATTATTACTTTCTCCCTTTCCGTCTTAATTAAAAGTTATCAATAATTTATTATTATTATTGTTTACGTTTGTTCTAATAAAATGTTTAATAAGCGAAATTTAAAATTTAGTTAAGATTCTTTTCTTTTTATTTTGTTGATAAAAGATCTCCGTTTTGCTAAAAAAAATCTGGCCCGTCAGTTCTTTTCAGATTAGGTATTCGGCCCGCATGCAGTTTGAGTCTTGAGACCACTGATATAAGGTATATGGTCCGCCAGTGGTTAACACTGCTTAACCCTGGTCCGAATCATAGCAAATAGGCTGGCTGCATAGACGTCTTTTTGGTTTTCTCCGTGTGTAACGTGAATATGGCCCAGTTTTCTTCAAGAAGTCCTCCTCGAAGGCATCCCTAGTCTTAGGTCCTGGTAAGCATAGCTATAACTGAAGAACAGCCTAAGGTTGCTATCACACATCCTGCTTCGGAAGAACAAGCATTTTTCTGCTCTGTCACAACAGCCATTCACCACAGATCGCTTTGGGGTTAACACAGGGGAAACTGGTTCTCCATAACAAACAAGCTGATAGTATTCGAAGCTGATAGCTGATTGGTTGAAAAAAAACGACTTGCAATTTTTTTTCGAAAGGAAAGAAAAAATCGTGCGTCTTTCTTTCAATAGTGAACCAGGCAGAAAAATTGTCCGAAACAGTTATTCGTGTGAAACAAATGAGTCTGTGATATGGGCCTTATATGTACTACGTAATCAATAAAAAAGGATCAGAAATAATAAGAAAATTTTGCTCTTTTTCTATTTCTTGTTATTTCCGATCTACTCATCATAAAGAAGTGCTTATGCTAACTCTTGAAATTTAAATTTGCGAAAAGCATAGGCACACCGTAACGTTTCAGTTGCAAAACTACAAGATTAATCTACGCTTCTCATTTCTGAAAAACTGCAGAATGAACAACAAACATAAATCTTACTCTTAGCATCTAATCAGAGTCTAAGATGAGTAAGAAAAGGGAGGGAAAGAAACTTTTCGTAGTACAGCTGAACAAAAAATAATAACAGGTTGCATCATCTTCGTTCTTCTAATCCCTACTAAACTTCATTTTTTGCTTCCCACCATCCCTTCTGTCCAATGAAGAGGCGAAAAGAACGCCCAGAACTTGTTGGCAAAGGTGAGGCACGGTAGAGTTTTCGGAAAGAAAATAAATAATGGTCGATATAAAAAAACGATCCAAGCTTTTCAAGGTCGCCTATTGTCTCAAGGTCAGGTCGCCGAAGAAGCTGGAATTTGCTGCGACGCTCCTAGATGAGCGTCACAGATCAGTTGGTTGCCAAATTCTGCGCATACGAAGGCCAGGTTATGATTATTTACTTGCTGCTTTTTTAATTTCTCTTTGCTATCTGTTTAGCAATGATCATTCGGATACTATAAAAGCATTTCATTCGATTAGAAAAGATGTAAAAACTATATATATATATATATAATTTATATAATGGATTAAAGAAAATGTTTTCAAAACAACGCTGGCGCCAAAAGTCGAGAAAGAGGTACGGGAGTATTAAGCGGTAGAATTCAGAAGTGGCAAAAAATTTTAAAATGTACAGAAGCACCGACCAGCAAAATTAAGGCAAAGCAAAATTTAGAGAATTTAAGGGAGGTACTGCGCAGCAAAATTTAGAGGTAGAGCAATTTTTAGAATTCAGGACCGGGCAGCATAATTTAGAACCCGCAAAGATTGCACTAAACTGCAAAAAAGTCCAAAGTCGGCCCTACTTCTAAGCGATTAATATTAAATTATTATTCCATTTAATAAATAAGCATTAACCTTGTGACCGAACCAGTATTCAAATTCAGCTCCCCGCGAAGCCTGGTTCAGATAATTTCACTTTCGTAATTCCAGTCAGAAACTCAAAATGTAAAGTCTTTATTATGAAACTGAACTTATTATGAAACTGAATTATGAAACTGATATCAACAGAAAAATTTTATTATCCAATCAATATTTCTCGCAGCAAATAATGACAGTGATTGATATCAGCCATTAAATTTATAATTCGCTTTTCTCGAGACAGCCCTACTAGCGGCAGAGCAATAATGCCACTGAATATAGTTCGACCGTCTCAAACGCAACCCTGGCTGGCATTCTGCCAGAACACAGAGATTCGTCAAAAAGGGGCGTTATTACTTGCTGCGATATGAAAGGTCACATGAAAATCTTCTCTTCTCCGGAATGAGATATACTGGAGGGAAAGAAAGTTCCCATCCTATTTTGAAAATAGTTCGGCCCGAATGGCGCATGCGTGTTTGCGCTCATGGTCGCGGATGAGGCAGTCGAACTATACTGTTGGTTCGGTCTGGGGTTGGAATCCAGACGAACGGGCTGGTTGCATACACGTTTTCGTGGTTTTCATCAATTGTAACGGGTGTACGAGCCAGTTTTAGTCAGAAAGTCTTTCACGAAGGCATCCTTCCTCTAGGCAGATAGCCTATTATTATACCCATAAAAATGTACGGTGCTAATTTATATTTTAGAGAGTTCCGAAATTCTGTCTGCTTTTAACTGTTTAACACTATTTGAAAGAATTCTTAAAAGGCATTAAAACAGAAAACATAATTTTACTTCTTTTTGCGATAATATATTTGTGTGAAGCATGTTTTCCAAAAATTCCCCCCCCCAAAAAAATCCAAAAATAGAAACTCACTTGATACTGTATCTGATATAAGAATTCAGTTTTCTAATGTCGTGTCTAACAATAAATGAATTTGTAATTCAAAGAATCAAGCATATCAGAGTCGCTGAAAATTTTAAAAAATCTTTATTCTGCCATATTATTTGCCTCATTTCATTACTTTTATATTTTATGTAAAATCCAAATAAAAACTAAAAAACTTTTTTTAATAAGAATACTATAAAAACTGGAATAAATGTTTATTTTTTTCATCTAATATATCTCGTTATCATTTATTATAACTAAAAACCCATATTTATTCCTATGTTCCCCGAAAATTTTAGAATTTGAAAAGTATTTGCAGACGAGAAAAGTTTGGGAAACACTGATCTATGGAAGACACCAAATGCAGTATGTTATATACACAGTCCAGTCACATTAATGTGACCATCTGTCAAAAGCCAGAATAACCACCTTTCGCAGAGCGGACTGCTGCGAGACGTGCAGGAAGAGAGTCACATAGGTCCCTGAAGGTGTTCTCTGGGATGTTGAGCCATGCCGACTCTAATGCCGTGGCCAGCTGCGCTAGATTACGCGGTTGAGGATCCATGGCGCGAACAACTCGATCGAGATGGTCCCACAGATGCTCGATTGGGTTTAAGTCAGGTGAGTTTGCTGGCCAGGGGAGGACGGTAAACTCATCCTGGTGCTCTTCGAACCACGCACGTACACTGGCAGCTGTATGGCACCTCGCATTGTCCTGCTGGAAGATGCCATCATCCTGAGGAAAAACAATGCGCATGTAGGGGTGAACATGGTCCGCAAGGACAGATGCGTACTTGTATTGATCCATTGTGCCTTCCACAATGATCAGTGAACCTAGAGAATGCCAGGAAAACATTCCCCAGACCATAATGCTCCCGCCTCCAGCTTGGACCGTTCCGGCAATGGTTGCAGGGTGGTTCCTTTCAGAGGTTTCACGCCTTATACGCCAACGTCCATCTGTCCGATGGAGCATAAAACGCGATTCATCCGAAAACGCAACCTGTCGCCACTCAGTGGACGTCCAGCTGCTGTACTGGCGTGCAAATTCTAGCCTTCGCCGTCGATGAACAGCAGTCAGCATAGGTGCACGAACCAGGCGTCTGCTTCGGAGGCCCAGACGCAGCAATGTTCGCTGAATAGTACTTTGGGAGACACTTTTGGTAGCCCCTTGGTTCATTTTGGTGGTCAGTTGCTCAACGGTAGCCCGTCTATCTGCCCGAACGCATCTCCGCAACCGTCGTTCGCCTCTGTCATCTATGGCCCGTGGTGCACCACATTTGCCACGTCGCTGATTTTGGACAGTCCCATTTTGCCATGCACGGTACACTTTTACCACGGCGGCACGCGAACAGTTCACAAACTCAGCCGTTTCGGAAATGCTTCCACCCTTGGCCCGAAAGCCAATGATCATGCCTTTTTGGAAGTCGGATAAATCGCTTCGTTTCTGCATTACGCCAACGATTGAAATGTTTTCCGAAGCCCTCACACACCCTTTATATACGCTCAACTGCACTGTGCTGCCACCTGCCTTCTGTGATTGGTTATTTAACTCTGACATGGAAAGTACGTGGTGGTCACATTAATGTGACTGGACTGTGTCTTAATATCGTATTTGATGCAAAGAAAATTTCGTCATATGAATGTTCATTTAATTTAAAATAAACATTCAAGACATTTTACCTCCATTTTTTTTAATTTCCTTATACGTAGTAAAAGGAGATACTGTACTAGCTAAAAAATTTCGAATACTGTATTGTGAAAGAAATGTTCATTTTGACCATCTTCCCGAATCCATTTGGACGATTTGTTTGCCTAACGTTAGTATGTACGAACAGAATAAAGGACTCTTTTTTTTTTTTCCGAAAACGGATTGTAAAATGGATTTTTAATGGATTCGAAAGGGACTTTTCCGAGAAGTCTGTACGTACGTAGGCACGTGTATAAGTAAGTATGTAACTTGCATAACTCAAAAACGATTAGCCGTAGAACGATGAAATTTTGTATTATGGGCCTGCTGTAACATCTAGTTGTCCAATCCCTTTTTTAATTGTAGTCGACAATACCAAACATATATATATATATATATATATAAAAGGTAAGAAATTTCAACATAATAAAAGGTAAGGGAGGGATGTAGTATATATATACTACATCCCTCCCTTACCTCGCCATTATTTTCTTAATCGTTGGTCGTAGTCACATACAGAAGTGTTACAATTTCTGGTTACAGAAGTGTTTTAAATGACAAGATATTCATGTTTTGGCAACGTCAAATTAAAAAAGAAAAAATTTATACAAATAACGAGATCTAACTTTTAATGCGGTATGCCGGTTTCTGTACTTATATTTGGGAAAGTTTTATACTCGTTATGAGTAAATAAAATTACGAGAAGTTTAACTTCCGTGAGATAAAAAATTTACCGGGATATTTAATTTCAAAATTTGCAATTTTTGATGTCATTTTCAACTTGATGGATTCGGTAATTCGAGGAAATAAGTTTAAATGAAATGCAGCTTTAAATATGTATAATTTAATAGGCCCTAGAAGGAAGCCATGTGGTATCCACATCAGATATTTTTAATTAGGGTTTCATAATTAATTTTTATTTGGTACTAGTAGCACGATAAGTAAAAAATAGTGGTTTCCGATTTCAAACCCCTCGTGAATCCTAGATCCATGTCATGTAGCACAAGTCATCCAAGTCCTGTAGCACACATTTTTCTCAATGATAAAAAGCAAATATCCTTTGGTCTTTATGAATTTTTCATTAAAATGCTCTACTGACAATATGTCTTACATGCCTAGCATTTAAAAAATACATTAAGATGTCTTATTCCTTGGCATTTATGTTAAAAGAAACAGATTCAGTTATAGTTCTTATCTCAAAGAAGTATGATGCTTAGATCGTTTAGTCAGTTTCTCTTGTTGAACGCCACCATACATGTGAAGCCATTATACAGTGAAGACCTCCAACCACCGACAGAACACTTTCAAAATTATATGATATCTTAGGCTCAGCATATGTGAGCCTGTTTTATATCTGGACACATCTGGGACAAAGTCCGTTTTATCTCAGACAGCAACTAGTTTATATAAACAATGCAGATTAATAATTTTAACCGAAACAAACTATTTAAAAAATTTTATCAGAATATATAAAATTTTATTATTTAAAAAAATTTATTATTTTAACAAGCTTTACATATCACATCAATCTGGCACATTCTTAAAGTTTAAATAAAGATAAAACTTACTAAATACTTATATTGATTTCAAACCTTCTGTTAATCATATAATGTGAAATGGATTTTTAAAATCTGAAAAACAAAATTTCGATCGAAAATTAGAAATACTTTTTACAATTAGCTGCTTGCAAGAAAAGAAATTAAAGATTTTCATATTGTGTGATCGGCTACAGCTGTGAAAATTGGCAACTTGCCAAGTCGTGTGGATGATTAATATTACAATTAGCGTAATGCACCGTATACAACGTGGAAATGCATGTGAAAAGCTTTTATAAAGTAAACTCTCGATTAACTGGGGTAGTATAGAATACAGAGGGATTAAGTTGAATTAACTGAAGGATTAAATTAATTAATCGAAGGATTAAATTAATGCTCTAAACAACTTTATTTTGAATTTTAATCAATCGTTTAAAATCAAGCCAAAAAACGTAACCTTAGTCTGGTGTAGATTTGGAATAGCTCTATCGATTTTGAGGGCGATCAAACACAGACCCCTCTTCTTCAGGAGAAACAAAAAAATTCCTCTTCCCTTTTCCTCGCTGAAAAAAAAGGGGGGGAGAAGAAGAACCCATGAAAATTCAGAAACTATCTACTAAGTTGGTTGCCTTTTTTTTTTGCCTAATTCGTAATTTTACCCTGAGATGTTCTCTTTCAGCGAAGGATGCCCTCCAAGTGTTAAGATTAAGTGTTCAACATCGATCAAGTAACTTCCAGAAACGTTATAAAAGAACATTCTTAATGAAATTTTTGCTTCTTAGTCAAAATGATATTAATTTATATGTTTCTGGTTATGCTTATATTAAGTTAGTTAAATTCCATTGCTGTTTTCAAGGGCGCTTTTTTCTAATTTAATGTTATCATTTGGTTAATGTTATCAAAGTAGTCGTGGACATATGTCATTACATTAAGCGGAGCCTACTGTTACATTACATTAAGCGGAGCCTACTGTTACAGAAAAAAAATTATCTGCATTTTTAAACAATTTAATTCGCAGAATTAGCTTATTTGGTTATGTAAATTAAATCAGCATTTAAAACAAGAGGCATATTAAAAACATAAATAATAAAGATTTCTAGTTTAATATTGTATTTTGATAGGAGTTGTTGGGAAACAGAAAATTAATGGCTGTATATTTAACTTATTTTATTATTTGCGAATTTATTTTTAACGGATCAGTTAACAATGTTTATATATTCCAACTTAAGTACAATTACATTATGCACAATTGATAATAAACACAGTTTCTACATACTAATGGCATCATCTGCTGTCACTGCTGTTATATCATGCATTTTCTCTTCCTCCTCCTACTTTTTTTTTTTTTCAATTTCCCGTGGGAATTTTGCTTTCGTCTGATGATTTATGATAGTAACTTTTCTATCATTCAGTAACAACCTCAACATTTCGCAATCCGGTTAATCCGCTCCCAGTTAACCGGATGTTGACTGTAGTTATTAATTAAATATGCCACTATAGTTACAATAAGCATGACACATCAGCATGTCTAATCAAACAACACGATTTCTACAGTTGTCTAAGAAGTTATATAACTTACCGAGATGAACAGCGGCTACTGGGCTTGAGATATTCTAAAACACATTTCTGCAACAGAAGAAAGAGTAGTGTTTTATTATGAAAAGTGGTTGCTTGAACTTTTACACGGACTTTTCAGCAAATTAAGTGAAGAAAAGTACGGTAATATTAACACAAAATTTTACAAATCTTCATCAAATTTATTATTTTTAAACATTAAATAATTATTCATCAAGCATTTATTATTAAGCATATATGCCTATCTTTAATTTTAGCCGCTTAATGTGCACATATGTATGTACCTATGTAGGTAGGTACATACATAAAGATAGATATATAAAGAATATATATATATATGAAATAGTTTGGAAGCTAGTGGCGCGGAGATGCATAAAGAAGAAGTCTGCAATCATGTCTGATTTTAATATTTCTTTATATTTGTCGAAAACCAATTTTTATTGTATTGTTGTGACTTATCTCAGTTGTCACACAGTAACATCAGAACAAGCTCACAAAATTTATCGTGGCAAAGACAGCAAGATTGAGCCTGTCGTTGGCAAGAGCCTTTAACACTATAGTGACAATACGACTTCGCTCGGTTCCACCTCCAGTTTTGATGCAGAGCACCCCATGGGAGCACGGGTTCAAGGGCCTCCCACTCCTCTTCCCCTACCATCAACCTCTCGAGAGGATTTTCAGCTCGTCATATATTTAGAGCGCCCGATGCCGCAAAGACACGATACATTTACAAACATCCATGCCTTCTCTGGGATTCAAACCTAGGCCCTTCGGTACCGCAGTAGCCCTTAGCAACTATACGGTCTTGTCGGCAAACCAGTTTTTAACCAACATAGATAAAGTGCAGCAGTAACTTCACATTTTTGAAGACGCTTCGGTAAGAAGGAAAGCAGCGACAGCGATCTAGCTAGGAAGAGAAACAGAAAGCGAAAGCGACGTTTTTAAAATGAAATCTTGGTTTAAAAAGGTTTAGTTTGGGTTAACAGTTTTCCTACTTGCTAGTTAAAGTTTGGACTTAAAACCGAAATCATTAATTGGATAAAGTCTCCTTGTCATTAATTTTATGTAAGATTTATATGACACGGATTAATTCTGAAATGACGGAATTTAGTGAGGTTTATTGTACGTAATGACTCTTAACAGAAAATGAAAATAAACAGATTAAAACAGATATAAGGTATTTCTCTCGCCTTCTTCGCATGCCTTCGTGGTGTACTGGTCAGCACACTCGAAGCGTAACCGACAGGTCCGTGGTTCGATTCTCGGGGAAGGCGCTGCTCATTTTTCATGACTCCTGCTTCCAAATAAATCCTAATGACTCTACAACAGGCGCCCGAATTAAAAAGGTGTTGGATCAAGATTCTCCACCATCGGGATTTGGCGATTGGGTCCCCAAAACCCCAGTCGCCCTTTAAAAGGGGGAGTATATAATGTATTTCTCCCGCTTTCTTCGCGTGCTTTCGTGGTGTACTGGTCAGCACGCTCGACGCGTAACAGAGAAGTCCGTGGTTCTATTCCCGGCGAAGGCGTTGCTCATTTTTCATGACTCCTGCTTCCAAATAAATCCTAATTACTCTACGCAGAAAAATAAGAGATATTACAAATTAAAGTCAGAATTTTGACTTACATATAGGATAAAAAATTCGGTAACTCATAATTAAAACTTAAATTAGTAATAGCCCTGTAATTCCTCATTTTAATTTTTGTGTTTCCCCTTTCTGTTCTAATTGTTTACAATAAATTTTACTATGGACGGCATCTTTCCAAATTAATCCGTTTCATGCTTGCTTAAATAATTCTGCAATGTGGAAAAGTCTTATCGAATCAGATTAAAGAAACTTTTGTCTTCTCGCTGCTACTATTGTGCAGTCCTTTTTACTACTTCGCCTTACTGATAGCAACGCATAGTTTGCTGCTCCGCTTCGACCTTTGTCTAGAAAGATGTACAGAATTTCGAGGTGCATATCGCACTTAATGATGATGTGTAAAGAAGGATATGTGTTCTAAAATGTAGTTATCAGGGAATAAAGTTATAAGATGGGTTGAATTTTCGGTCACATCTGTCTTCCAAAGAACCATCACCAAACCGTTGAAGCTATTTCCAAATCATTATAATATATATATATATACAATGGCTTTGCTTAATTAGTCGTAATGGCTGACTGTAAAGGCATAAAGACAAAGCTGACAAAACTGAAGATTCACACCATTTATTTTTATACACATTCAATCATTTCTTTGTAGACAAAATAGTTCTAGATCATAGTTAAGTACAATATTTTTTATGTACAGGGTTTAAAAACAATATTATCTCAGGTAAAGAACAAATGAAGACAATTATGCATAGCAACGCAGGGATGTTTCGCCTGGCAGGAGAAACTAAGAAAAGGTGACGTAATTGCTCGCGAAGTAGTATTTATACTAGGCAGATGCATATATACAGTTACGCTACGATTGGTTAATTTTAGGTTTTAGTTCTCTTAACCAATCAGCGGACATAGAAAGATCTCGAATTTGGGAGAACAGATGAACATAAAATTTATAATAGTCAATTTTGATGTTGTCCAATTGCCAATTATTTCTTAGCGTAGCCATCGTATTTAATTATATGTTACACACACACACATATATATATATAGTGCAAAATTAATTTAATTAACGAATTACTATAAAACAAAAGGTAGTTCAGAACCTAATCCAACTGCATATACAGTTGTTGACAGCAGCAATATACATATAATTTGAATTGGCTAAAACCTCTGTCATCCTTCATTTTAATTTGGGTATTTTCCCTTACTGTCCTAAAAATATTTTCCTTTTCCGTTCATTTTGTCTCGTTCTGTCTTCTCACGCCTGTCTTTGTCCCAGTAATACGTAGTCTGTTGCCTCTTTTTCTCACTCTAGTTGCATTGCTGTCAGGATTATGTACTGAAGAATGGGCGCGGGTCTTGCCTTGATTGAATAACGCATGTTGTAGGTTTAAAACTAATTACCTATTAACCACAATTTATTCAACCTTTCTGTGTTTCCAATAAATTCTCGTCTTAGTTCTTACTGAGAATTCGTAACTCCAATAATATAAATATAACTGAAAATTGATTAATTTGACGTTTCTAGGTACACTTAATTTAATAACATTTATCTGCCTCTTATTGCGGAAGTATTAGAAATACTTCAATATGTAGAACACAACATATAGCTTCAATATACAAATAATCCGGCACCAGCTACTCGCAACTTTCAAGACTAAACGCCAGTAAGTAAAAGACATTAATCCCTAAAACCATATCAGAAAATACGTGGACGGTTTACGGAACAAATTCCTTTCCGATTAGTTGCTAAAGTTCTTTCACGGAATTATGCATTCGTTCGCTACTTTTAACTCCACCTAATTTGCATTCTGGTTGATGCCCATGGAATAAATATATACAGGAAAATATTAATATAAAATTATAAAGATATCTAGAATAAACCGTGTTTTCTACAAAAATGAAATAACAAAAACAAAGAACTGTATCAAACTGCCATGGTTGCATTTTGCACGTAGACCAGATCTATCATCATTATCTACGTCATCACCATTTTTCAGTTCTGACACTACATATTCTGTTACTCTGTTATAGTATAACGTACTTTTACTTTATATAATAGTAAAAGAAAATAAATGAAATATTAAAAGGAAGATAAATTTGTTGAGATTCGTATTTAAGTTTCTCAAGTTTAACGGCGCTAGAACCTACAACATGCAAGACATCAAAAGGGTCTCTAAAGTCTCTTTTATTCAAGCACCACTGAAAATTCTGCCTCCTTTGCCTTATGCGACCACCTCGTCATTTTCTAAAACTTTCTTTAAATATGACGGTAATAGTTCTGCGCTTTCCAAATCCTGTCTGTCTAATTTTCAGCCATCATAACGGATGTCCGCCACTAGTCCTGTCAATTAAAATTGCATTGCACTTCAATTATAAGTAATTCTTTTTATGAATGAATAGAGTGGCGCTTGCTTGTTGCACTCGGAGGGGAAAAAGAAAGAGAAGGAAGACAGAAAGGGAGAAGAAAAAAAAACATATTTTCCTTCCAAATAAAATATTTCCTCCCTGCCTTTGAGACCACGTACGCTGTCAAGCGGGAGGTCTGGCGTTCGAACCCCGGAAAAATCATTGCACTATTTCACGTATCCTGCGTCTACAGACCTAATGACTCTACATAATATTATTATTAAATTAATTTAAAATTTAGAATTTTTTTAACCCAAATGGGGTATTAGTCTCAAAACTCATAACAGGATTTTTTTGTTGAATCAATATAAATGGCTGTGCCACTTTTCAGATTGTTGCCACCAAGTATTATCGCCCTGAATTATTTTTAAAGAAATGAAATAATGAAGAATCTGCATGTGTGTATGTATGTTCCCCGCACTGTGAAAAAAAGACGGTACCTAGAGTCATCAAGTTTTGAATAACGTAGTCCTCCACCCGAACATGGGCACCTGGAAGCCGGAATTTTGAATTTCGAATTTTATGTTTCACATTTTGTAAAACTTTAACGAATTTTTAATTAACAAACTCAACGATTTGAAAGTGAGCAGGAGCAACACTGCAAATAAAACATTTTTATCTCCAATGCGCGAGACTGTCTATCGAAAAATCTAAAGCTATGCTGTTTTCAAATATTTTGTGATTTTGATATTGAATTGAAGTTAACACACAAAACATTAAACATAAAAAGACAAAGAAAAAGTTTTGTAAGCCACCTTACTAAGAAAACTGAACATTGATGTGATAAACTGAGAAAAAACTGAAAAATAGAAAAATGCATGCCAACACTTAACGCTGCACTGGGAACACTAATCATATGCTGTTTTTAAATTTTTTATAATTTTGTTATTGAAGTTTATATGGTGTACATGCGAAGAAAATTATACTTACTAATAAAGTTAAAAAGACAAAAAGAAATGGTTTAACAGGAGTGAGTGCAACAGCAGAGTAGTAGACTGTGGGCTCAGTGAGAGTGCAAAAAACTTAAACAAATCCTTTTGGACGATCTTTAAAATCTGAAAAATTTCAGATTTTTTTTAAACCTTAACAAATCCTTTTAGGTGATCATTAAAATCTGAAATCTGAAACCTTTCAGATTTTTTTTAATTGTTTTAAAATTTTGTTAAAAATTTTGCTTCTTCGCATGCTATTCAGATCACGTATGCGGCGCTCACACAATCTGAGTTTGAAACCACTGACGTAACTAAAGCACTGAAAGGTTGTTCAGAAAGCCATTATTCATTTCCAAATATGTATTCATGTTTTAATTCAGTTTTGTAAAAACCGCAGTAACGCTTAAGCTTTGAAAATTTATTGCAGTATATATGATGTATTTAAACATAATAAATGACCTTTGGAAATAAAAAGCAAAATAAGGTTTAATAACTGTAACGTAAATCATGGTACAACGTGTACTCATTTCAAAATTATTAATGCAACGGCATTCATAAAATATTCTAACCAAGCGGCAGCTGACTTGCAGCAAGAACGGTTTTCAAAGCTCATGAAGACCACATAAAAACAAACAAACACAATGTTAGATTACAACAGTCCCGACACTGAAACATGGTTGTTATTACAAATCATAATTTATACATACGTGCAGAGGTAGAAGGTCAAAGAAAACGTGCGTGTTGCGAGTGACCCACACGCTTCGATATTAACGCAGATAAATACTACGCTTGAACACGTTCTTCACGCATCTATCTGTTATATCTGTTGAAGCATGTGAGGATAATGCTCAAGTTAGAGTGCATTTACGATATCTGTTTGAGAGCAAATAAAAACTCTCAATTATGAAAATTCCCCTTAGTTGAAAATATGCGTTAGTTAAAATTTGATATACATACTATACAAATGTCTAAATACTTGATCTATAGAAGAAAACAGATTATAATGTCATCATAATAAGTAAATAAAATGAAAATTCTGAAACAACTGAAATTTGGATAAATAAATGAAAACAAAATGCAAATGCTAAAGCGAAAACTTACGACTAACGTTTTTAATTTTCTACCCCATTATTTCTATAAATGATACGACACATTGATTAATGGGGGTTTTAAATGAAAAGTTAATTATATGCCATATTAACAGAAGATACTTAACATGGAGTTCAATCAAATGTTTATTACAGAGCTATATTTATTTTACAGTATTGTTTGTTTCTCAGTACACTAAATCTTGAACAGACTGAGCAATAAACCAAAGAAAATGCTAAATACTTATGGGAATATTTTTCAACGTCATAATTTTTGTTCACGAAGAAATGCTTAAACAAACGCTCATTTTAATTCAATATTTATCTGTACCATTTTACTAGAAGATTAGCAGGTTTTACACTGTATTACCAGCTATTAATACTATACTTACTATATTATATTTAATTAGCGAAAGTACCCGATGGCAGTTAAGTTAGACTGAGAGTAATGCATCTAACAACAGAGAGAACGATACCGCTGTAATCCTTCTCTAATAACGGTGCAAAATGTACGATTCATAGTCATACATTTTTCAGTCTGATACGATATGGAACTCACATAAAAATTTCCATAGAAAAGTAAGCTAATTCTCTCTCATTACATCAGCAACAATGGCACGCAGTTTTTAATGATTTTCGTCTTTCTAATCAAATGGTCGTAAAAGCTCAAGTACCATCCAATATTTCACCTATATTCAATTTTATTTGATTAAATGTGGCAATAAAATGATAATAATTGATCAGAAATCAATAACGCGAACACACAAACAGACATTCTTCTTTATATATATAAATTTTGTAAAACTTACAGATTTTTGATTAACAAACTCTACGCTTTGAAAACGAGCAGTAGCAACACTTTTCGAAATAAAGCATTTTTATCTCCAATGCGTGACACTGTTGTGCGAAAACGAGCGCTTTCAGAGTTTTTAATTAATATTTCGGTTGATTAAAATCGTACGAAGATGGGAAGAGTCGAAATGGCTTCCCACGAATTTTTGGATAATAGAATAATGTATTTAATGGTTGGCAATGCTATTTTTATTTCATCGTAAAACTTGGAAATTTTTTATTAACAAACTCTAGGATTTGAAAGCGAACAACGGCAACAACTTTCGAAATAAAGTAGATTTTCATCTCCCGCTTGGAAGACTGTTGCCACTCGGAAAAATGAGGGAGAAAATTATCGTTTTTCCGAGTTTTTAATTAATATAAAAAAAAATTCTTTTTTTTTTTTTTTTTTTTTTTTTAAAGGTGAACGTCGACCTTTTCCAGAACTCAGAAAAGAATTGTAGAAAGTTTGGTGACAATAGCTATACTAGTAATAGTGACTGAGTTATTAGCGAACAAACAAACAGGCTTTCTTCTTTATATATATAGATTACCATATTTATAATGTTATTATATATTCGAATATTTCTATTGAACTGCCAAAGTCCCGTCCGTTAGTATACGAAAGCACGGAAAATACTTCGTCTATTGTGATCAGCATTTCGGTTAATATGATGAAAATATCACAGAATAAATTTTTTTTAAACTGAATAGGCGAAATAAATAATTATATTTTGGCGAAATAAGGCCAAAATAGATCATAAAAATTGGCAAGTGGCAGAAATATTTTGCCAAATAAGGGATTAAATGACCAAACAGCTTAATTTCGATTTTAATCACTCATTTAAAATTCAGCAAAAAAGCACCCTTAGTTTGGCGCAGATTTTGAGTAACTAGAGATTTAAGAGCAGTTAGCTTCTACTTCGAAAGCAAAATAAATTTCTATTAACCCTTTCCTTTACTCCTGGAAAAAAATCCATGAAACAATCTACTAAGATTACATTTTGGGGGGGGGGGGTCGAACAAAATTTTTAATGGTTTTTTCAATGAGAGATGCTCTCTACGTCTTAAGATAAGGGGTCAGCATCGGTCAAAAAATTTCTATAAATGTTTTGAACAGTTCATAAATGGACATTTGCATTATCGACATTCTGAGCAGTCATAAAAATGTTTTGCCTTTTTCTAACTAAAATGCTGTGAAAGTACTTTTATTAATGTTTCTGGTGTTATATTTATATTAAATTAGTTAAATTTCATTGCGGGTATTTTTTCTCATCGTTTAATGTTATCATTCGATTAATGTTATAAAAATAGTCGCGGACAAACGTGATTATATTAGGCTGTGCTGATAGTACTGTTTATTGCTCAGTATTAGTTCGGCTGCTTTCAATGCTTATTATAAACTGGCATTTTATGCACCTCAAAACAGATAGTTATATTACGACTCTTACTAAAAAAACAAAACATAAAATACAAAAAACTTTACTTTGCATTACAAACTTTAATTTTAATTAAATTAAATGGATTAAAGACGCAAACTTTCATGTAAAATACTGTTTGCATGGGAATATTATGTTTTATACAATTTGATTACATCTCTGATTCTCTCTGGACTAAGCAGTTAGCTATTAATTAAAACTAATTTTTCCTAAATAATGTTTTAATTTTATAGAAGTCTGTTGATACATGAAAGTAGTTTTTGGGGATCAAGCTATTTGTATTCTCGTAGAAGACTTCTAGAATCCACTAACTTACCGATATTTGGAAAACTTTTAATTAGTTCACTAATTAATTGTTATCTAAATTTTGAATGCTTTAAAAATAAAAGACTTGTTTTGTAAATTGGCGACAATACACTTTCTCTCCAATTTTCGCTCCCCAAAACTATTTAGTTAAAAATTTATTTGTTGGATTAAAAATATGTTAAATTTAACTTATTAAAAGGGCTTCTTTTAGTAGATGAGGAAGTTTGACAAAAATTAATTCTTGATAATTTGTTCAAAGATGAATTATTAATTATTAATTACAATTCAAATTTCATTGCTATGTATAGTTTCAAATTAATTCTGATCAAAAGAATGTAAAGTGTATTGAAGTGTGTGTCAAATGCTGTAGTGAAATTTATAAATGGTAAACTCTTCCGGCTGAAAGCTGCAGCTCATAAAAATTAAATATGAAATAACGTGTGTAATATCATTTATTTATCATCAGAAAATAACTGAAATCAGTCGCTGTTTTCAGCTAAAGTAGGAAGTTGGCCAAATAAGTCTTACTGTCAGATATTAATGGCAAGAATAAAATCCAGTTTAACATTTTGAGAATAAAAATAAATTCAATAAATTTAAAAAAACTACAGAACTTTACAAATCTGTTACTTGAACGAAAATCACTTTAACGCAAAAGTTGAAGATATCTTCCAACCTGCTTCAAATGACTGGCAAGCCGAGCCACAGGACATTGAAAAAATGAGTCTCAAGTCCTTCTAATACAGCGTTCTCCACTTTTCTTATTTTCTTTTACAGACGTATGTCCAGAATGCTTACAAACCCCATTAAACGAGTCAATAACTGAATCATTGTTAATGATATACAAGATTCGAGAAACCAGACTACAGGAAACAATAAGCTGTAGTGGGAAGTCACCACTTATAACTGATTCCATGGCCTTCTACGGTGTCTCAAGGCATCAAGGAAACAAATCTCCCTCCAAACAAAGACGTTCCCTTTCCATGCAATTACGAGCAACTTTGCGTGGGCGTGGAGCCCAGGAAGTGGTAATTGAGGTGCTGTCACCTCCACCACGGTCAACTGGCGGTGCATGAACAACACTACGAGAAAAGGCCACCCCTTCTGCTGGACGATCTAACCTTGTTGCTATCATCGTCGCCTACCGCACATAGTCTGAATGTCACGGATAGGCGATTTTTTCTCAGTTGCTCTTGATCTGGAAAGTGTGCTTGACGCAATTCCCAAGAAATTACATCAAGTATTCATTGTTTTTCAATTCTGAAATTCGCAAAGCGTTGAAATGGCTCTGCTATGCAAGAGTTGCATTTAGAAAATACTCGCTTCATTGATTACTTGGTCAGCTTGGAACATTATCAAATCTATTTCCTTTTATCTTAAAGATATATAAACATGATTCGGTTCTAAAAATAAGTGCACTTGTTATTGCCCACTGCATTGACTGCTGATACCAGATTTACTAGAGCATAGTATTCATCATTTGCATTCCAAAAAGATGAATAACATTTAAAATGTTTGTGAATTTTTTTTTAGGTTCGATTGTTTCATCACTAGTTGAGCTCTCTTCTACAAAAGATGTTAAAGGTTTCCACTGTATATTGAGGAATCTTAAGAAATTCTGTTTCAACAGTATCCTTGTTTCAGACACTTTATCTAACGTTTCGACACACATCTATCAAATTCTCACGCTTGCCGATATCATGAGCAAACCACATTATATGTGACTAAACCAATTAACTTAATATTTCGGATTATATTAATTATTTAAATAATTTCTAACTAGTTTTCTTAAATGAATCATGGCAAGGAAATGCAGGAAACATTCCTCTAAACTATCGTGTAATAATGCTGCTGCAAAACGTTTCATGAAAGTAAGATTCATTTTTACAGAGTATATTTTCAGTTTCGGTTTGAATTCTGAGCCCCGTTTAGCACAAAACTATGCATCAAGATGAGCAATTCTGCGAATTTAATAATTTCGAAAGTAATACAAATTTTACCGAAAAATATTAAGGATAATCAGTACATTTTTAATATAACCCTGTTGTTGTTGTTGTTACTTATGCTTACTTGTCTGTAACATTAATCCAAGCCCAAGAAATTCCTCGTGCCAAGGAGCACAAGGCATGCCTGTCGTTGGCAACAACCTTGAGCACCTTTCACGTGACAATGCGATTTAGCTCAGTTCCCCCCAATTTTAATGGAGAGCATCCCGGGGCGGACGAGTCCGAGGTCCGTCCATTACGAGTTCGAGGGTCTCCCACCCCTCTCCCCTTCCACCAAACCACAAGAGAGGGCTTTCGGCTCGACGCCTATTTAGAGTGCCGCTATGTCGCACCGACACTATGCATTTACAAATATCCATGCCTTTTCCGGGATTCGAACCTGGGCCCTTCAGCACATAAGTCATGACACTAACCAGTATACAGGCTGGGAGGCAGTAAAATCTTTGTAACATTTTACAAAAATAATATTTTCCAGTCTAGTGCTGCGGTGTAGAATATACTGTTTTAAAAGACAATAAATAAATAAAAAGAATAAAATTACATTTCGGAGGCAAGAACTTTTAGGTAGTGCAATGTAACAATGAGCAATGCACTTAAAATAATGAGTTCTTCAAACATTATGTATTCTATCATTATATAAAACTTAAGTATGTTATCACTTAGAGGCTCCACTGATTTGCATATTTGTGTTATCTTAGAAGCTATTCTGCATTACACATCAGATACATAATTTTATATTCAGTGAAGATGAAAAATTTCATGCATATTTAAATTTGTCATCAGTGAAATTGTGGCAAATTGCACACTGCGAACTGCGTGAAATTAAACGACTTTAACTATGAATTTAACCATGAAATTACATACTTTTGATTTATTAAAATATACTATCTTGTATATAAATGAGATCAGGCAGCTTTAATCATTGCAAAGCCACGAGTGCTATCTGCCTAAGAAAAGATATACTGTAATGAGGACTTTCTAAAGGAAACTACTCATGGGGAATACCACGAAAACAACCATGCAGCCATGCCATTTTGAACCCAGGGGACACAGTATTCAGCGGTTTTAAAAATTTGTACATAAAAGAAAGTTTATATAATTTAAAATAATTTTGTTGAGCTGTAAATTTTTCAGATTTAATTACATAAGGTTCAAAAAAAAATCTGATGCATCTCTGTTATTTCTGAATAAAAGTTCCACGACATTCTACATCACAGGTTCACTACCTTTTTTGTTTCATGCACCTCTTTCACCACTAACTATTAAGAAATCACCCTTTCACCGCTAACTATTAATTAAATACTAATAACGAAGAAGTTTATTCCCCCCTTCCTTTCCAAAACTTGAAAAATAAATATACATTTATTTCTATTTAGATTATTTTTAACATTTTTTATTAATTAATTAGTTCAGTAATTAAACAACAAAAAATGTAGAAACTGTTGATAAATACCAAAACTTGAATAAAAGTATTTTCTTTATATTCATAAACTAAAAATAAATTCTCAACAGCTAGGAGGTTGACAGTATTTTACCCTGAAACTATGCAATTATTCCTAGGGGAAATTCCCTTATGGTTGAGAACACCTTCTCCGCACATTACGTCGAATAACAACAACAAAAAAAAAAGGCACAACTATCGAATCTTGTTAATAATTCGAAGATTCGAATGCTTCATCTGTAGTAGTTTATTTTTTTATTGAGATAAATAACTCGCCAATAGAACAAACATCATTTTTCCGAAGACAGCTATTTTTGAAAGACAAAAATACTCACATACAGAAGTGTTTCAAAATCCATTTACAGTGTTCCATATTCGTATATATTTGATTGGGATGGACTGGATTATTTAGATCATTACAAAGTGCTCAAGACTCTCTGCTTAAGAAGGGGGTGCTTTCGCGGAGACTTTTAAAGACGGAAAATATTAATTTGAATACATTTTAATTATATTTACATAATTAACCTGACACTTTAGTTTTTTTTTTATTTTCAATCATTCGTAGTTTACGGTTTCTCAGTATTTTCTCTGTACAATCATTAGATTTTTTTTTTTAAAGTTGGAAACGTGAAAAATGTGCAATGCCCTCGCCGGGACTCGAACGTTGGACTTCTCGAATATACGTCCATTATGCTTCCATGTACACCAAAGGCGGAACAAAATACCTTATGTTCCAGATTTCTCATCGTAACAGAATCGTGAGTTAGCCTTTTTTTTTCGAATCAGCTGAATTATTATTGGTTCGCTATTTACGCTAACAATGTAAAAATCCGAACTTAAACCATTACAAAACTAAATCAATATTTCTAATGGAAATATTTACTGGTTACTTAAATTCAATTTACTTTATACTGGCATGCAAATTCCAGCCAAGAAAAGTTTCAATGAAGGAAGCAAACATATAATCAGACAGGAATTATAAAAAAAAAAAAAAAAAAAAAAAAAAAATCTGTTTACAAACTAAAGAAAAAGAAATTTAAAAAAAAATTCTTGATATTTTTTTATTATTATTTATGCTTTAAGCACTGAAAATATTATTCCAGATGAAGAAAATATGGAAAATAGTTATATTTTGGAAAACAATTATATTTTCCACCTGGCTCTAAAGGAACTGCAATCAAATCGGCCTAAGATGACTGGGTGGCTTCTGGTTTTACATAGAGGAGATTTTCGCAGAGAATATGACTGCTTCATGCATACGCACAGAAAGTGCGGTCAGCTTTAAAGGTGATAAAATAAAAGATCTGATACGTCTTGATAAATTTTCTTGTGTCTATATTCTTTCAGAATTATTCTATAGATGGTATAGTTAATTATGGCAAAGCGTTTCAGAGCTATCTGCCTAAGGGGAGGGATGCTTTCGTGGAGGATTTTCTAAGGGAAACTGGCTTGTATACACTTACGCATGGAGAAAGCTACACGCCCATACAACCGGCCCGTTCACCGAGATTTGAGCCCGGACAGCTACCAGTGTTCAGCGACTTTACCGTTCGGCCGCTGGTCGACCCATTGTTCTGTTGAAAAATATCTTCTTGCTACTTAGAATAATATTCTATATGATAAAAAAATACAAACAAATAAGGTAGCTAGCTGTTGGGAACGAATACGTCATGCCCATATATTCAATTGATTCATAAAGGATTACATAAATTGAACAAATAGTCTTTGTTGAGTCAACAACAACGGTAGTTGTACTACTAACAACAGTAGATGTAAGCTGCTTTTGTTACAGTTATTTCCCTTTTGTTTTATTCTGTAACTAAAGAAGAGACTTTCCCTTTACCCATTGTTTTTAGAATATTTATCTAGAAACGGTATCCTCTTTTCCACCCTCCCGCTTCTTTTTCTTTCCTGGGAGGGAGCAAACTGCCAATCTGCGTAGCAAGGCCACCTATTTAATACTCTTTAACAGAAAATCTTGACGTCTTGCGATCGTATATTCATCACTGCCCTTGGATGCTTTTGAAGAACTTCTACATATCGATCGTGTTTCAAAACTTCAGTAGCAACAATGAAATTCAAAAAATAAATAAATTGAATCATTTCGTGAGTGCCTTTTCTGGCTTCTGTTGAAATAAATCGCTTGTAAGAGTACAGGGCAAAGAACTGTCATGAACTCATAGCTATTTATGCATGCTCTTGCATAAAACAGAACACGCTTTTTTTTCCCGAGGTTGAGAAATTCAGAACCGAAACAGTTGAGTCAACAGTTTAGGAAAGAATTCGTTATCATGCAAAACTCACTGACCGCAAGAAAAGTTATTCAGGCCTGTTTTATAATGGAAGCTGCAGCACGTCACATTATAAAAAAAGCATATATCTAAAACCATTCCTTTTTTCCCTCCACACAGAACCAAACATAAAAGGCTCAAACTTATATTACAGCAAAAGTTTTACAAATGTTTCTAGAAACCTATCCTTATCATAAATGAACTCTTCACGCACTTCAAAATCTTTTTAGTTAATTATATCCATTGTTCAGCCCATTGCTAAAATATTTAGCAGAGAATGTATTTCAGGGGGGTTTTGAAATAAAAATATATGTTGTCTCAATATTGTCATGAAATGACACATAAGTGTCGCACGATTAAGCCCACCGTTTCTCAAACGTTTTCCAAGTGGGGGGACCAGTTTTATAAATTAGAATTCCGTGGATCATCTTACGCCTTTTCCCCTTCGAAAGCATTTTTTTTAGCTCACCAGTGTACTAATCTAGAAGTCAAACATCAAAAATCAGTGTTATATTTGCAAATTTTTACAGGACTAATTTCGATAGTTTTGCCGAACCATCATCCTCTCAGCTGCCAAAGCGCAAGTGAACGAGATAAGATATAGTGATTAGATAAGATAAGATAAGAATGGCTGGACAGGAGTTAAGCTGCTATCGCCATCTATTGATGAAACGAGAACTAAAACATAATTTATACTGAAGGCAAAAATGGATTGGAATTAGAGCCGTTAACTAGAACAGAAAGATTTTTTTTTTGTTGTTTGAATTCTAAATTAATACTTGTTCGGCGTGTTATTCTATCTTAATTACCAGTGTACTATAAGCTATAAGGTATTTCTCACGCCTTCTTAGCATGCCTTCGTAGTGTAATGGGCAGCACGCTTGGCGCGTATTCGAGAGATCCGAAGTTCGAGTCCCGGCGAGGGCGTTGCTCATTTTTCATGTCTCCTGCTTCGAAATAACCTAATGTCTCTACAGTACTTATATTTTTAAAATACAGTAAATTAAAATAAATTTTATTTCAGGTTTTTATGAAATAATTAAGTTGAGAGAAAAAATATATCTGTTTTTGATAATGCAAGGCTATTAGAGTTTTGGATATTCTTTGCCTTATTAATTAAAAATTATATAAGCGTTTTAACTCACATTAATGACACAGAAGAGCCTACCAATTTTTGTACAGCAATTCTACGTTTCAATATAGGCTGCTAAGGAACCACCACAGCTACAGTGCTTTAAATCTCTTATTGTTGTTAAGACTAGAGAGGAAGTTCGCAGGGAGGGTAACGAATAATGAATTTCATAAAATATTAGCCTTGGAAAAAAAAAAGAAATTCTATAATTCCAAAATTTTAGATTTCCAGTTATAGTGTGGTTACAAATTAATTTTAATTTTATTTATTTTTCATTTTGTGCTTTTTGGAAATCTAGGAGGAAATAGGCTTTGATGATGACTTGTAGTCCGCAGACCGCAGATTGAGAAACGATGATTTAGATCAGTGGTGACCAACCCGCGGCCCGCCCTGTAAAATATTGCAGCCTGCGGCGGATCAACTTATATATTCGATTCTTTTATTGATTATTATTGTTATACACTCATGTCCATAAATTAAGGATAATTCGGAGTCACGCGGAAATCGAACTCTAAAATAAATATATCACCTGTAAAATCACTACACACATCTTCAAAAATCATGTGCAAATTTCAGGAAGTAACCAGATGACACCGATGGTACGTCACAATGACGAGAGTGTAAGAGAGTGGTATAAGGAATACAGGCAAAGAAGTAAAATTGTTCCCAGGCGCTTTATAAGCATTTCAGTGCAATAACCGAATAGTTATGACACAAAGGACGCATTTGGATGATTTTTTACGGGGTAGAATTATCGGCAGTCTGGAATGTGGGCGTACCCAACTGAAGTATCAGACGAACTTGGAATTGCCCAGAGTGTCATCTCCAGGCTTTGGCAACGATTCCAAGATGATGGTAATGTGAGTAGACGTTACAGCAGCCGTCGCCCCAGAGTTACAACGCCGAATGAGGACCGGTATTCGGCAGTTACTGCCATAACAAACAGGCGCAGCACAGCCTCAGACCTGTCTCGTCAGCTCTCTTCAGCAACTGGTACGACAATTTTCAAGGCAGACCGTGTACAGACGCTTAGGGCAGATTGGTCTATATGCTCGTAGACCTGTCAGATGCGTTCCACTTACTGCAACTCACTGTCGCCTTCGGTTAGCCTGGAGTAGAGAGCATGCATTGAGGACACCGCAACGGTGGGCTTGTGGGATGTTTTCCGACAAGTCCAGTTTTAGCTTGCAGTCTGATTCTCGCCGGACTTTCATATGGAGAGAAACAGGTTTAGCTTGCAGTTTGATTCTCGCCGGACTTTCATATGAAGAGCTCCAGGTACCCGTTAACACCAAGAAAACATCATTGAACGACACCGTTACGTTGGTGCAGGAGTGCTCGTTTGGGGTGGAATTATTCTGGATTCCAGAACTGACCTGCATGTTCAAATTGGAACCATGACAATCCAAATCTATCGGGACTTCATTCTAGAACAACATGTACGTTTGTTTCGGGGCGCCATGGGCGCACAATTTGTGTCTATGGATGACAACGCCCGTCCTCACCGTGCAAACATCGTAAGCGAATGCCTTCAATCGGAGGATATCACCCGTATGGACTGGCCAGCATTCTCACCGGACTTAAATTCAGTAGAGCACGTGTGGGACATGCTTGGCCGACGAGTTGCAGCTCGTCAACCTCCTCCTGCATGTCTACCGGAACTTCGGAGAGCATTGCTTTTTGAGTGGTGTAATATCCCCCAAGATCAGATCGATAATTTGATACTCAGCATGCCTAGGCGTTCTACGGACTGTATTGCATCGTCTGGGAGACATACAATGTATTAACAATCATACCAACCATGTAATATTGTTTTTTTGTAAATAGGTGTTTTTTGTAATTTCCTCCAGGGAGAAAAAATCGCTAATTTTTTTAAAAATATCAAACATATAGCATCTTTTTTTGCTCTTTACCTTTTGTTTAATAAATAAGCTTTACAAATAAGTCAAATTTGTTTTGCTTCTAACCCTTTCTTTGCCTGATTTTGCATTATCCTTAATTTATGGACATGAGTGTAATTGATTACGCATAGTCTTTAATTGTCCTATTGTTAATTTATGAATAATAATAAAAACTATAATAACAATACATCCTATTTTAAAAAACTGCATTTCCAAAGCGGCCCGCAAGGTTTTTTGTGTGGCACAGGCCTGATTTAGAGTACTTACATCAATCCTGACAATCAAACAAACGACAAACAGGTCCAATGATTGTTGACGATAATTGCGCACTGCGGAAGTAACTAAAAATACTCAATATGCATTATTCGAAATATTTTCTGTATTTCTACGTTTGTTACATTCGTTGGTAGGGATGCCGGCTGCCGGGGCTGACGGCCCGAGTTCAAATCTCGGAGAAGGCATGGATGTTTGTTAGCGTATAGTGCTTTGAAGCATAGGATCATTTAAAACACAGTCGAGCCGTTTGTTGGGTGTGCTGCGTTAACCATGAGGCCGTTTATTATCGGCTGCAGCACACTCGTATATATTACATATTTTTATATTACTGTCGAGCCTTTAAGACCTCTCAAATAGCTGGTGGTAAGCGAAGATGGATGGAGATCCTTTCATTCGAGCTTCCCTTCTCGCAATTCAGACGGTTAAGGTTAACTTTGGTTAAGGTTAACATTTCAGTCGGTTAAGCATTCTCTGTGATGAAATGGCTAACTGACTGATGGGTTCGGCCTTTCCTGACAATTGCAGAATTAACAAAGTGATCGATTGTTGGGAGGAAAAAAAATTAATTCTAAGGTTAATAAAAAGGTTATTAGGTAAGGCGAGACACTATATCGCAGATTTGAGTACAGTTTACCCGAATTTCATTATTAATTCCAGCAGACAAATTTATTTAATTTACTTTTATTAAATTATAAAATATTTTTTTCTGTTTTTATTTATTATTACAGGAATTTGATTCCGTGGCAAATAAATAACATTATCGAACTCATTTCAGAACTTTTCAAATATACAACAATACAGTTGTGGATAGTAGTCGAATAATAAATCAAGAAGTATATTTTCAAGTTTTTCTCAATAATTAGAATTTTACTTGGCTGGAACTAATACTGGATTCCATGAACTTCAGGTATTCTCTGGTACGATAGTGATTCTCATCTCGTGAATTTCGTTATATCGGAAGTTTATTTTTTTGTTCTATCTGTATAGTAAATATATTGACCATTTTCCAATTTCAGTGCCGGGCCTTTTATCTATTATTACATGAGAAATTTAAAGGGGATGGGGGAGCAGAAAAGAAGCTTATATTGAATAGATATATTATTCTACAAGTTCTATAGGGATACGACAGAAAACTTTTCTTGTATACTGATAAAGAATTCAAGTACTATCTATTGTCCGTTTTCGTAATTTAACTTCCAATCAAATAAGCTGAAATCAGCGATATTTCATATCGTTCTCCAATTGTAAACAATGATATGATATTCTTATTCCCAATACCAGACGCCTCGGCAAAAGAAACCCACGCAAATATTTTATTCATACAACAGCAATATGCAGGGACACAATAGCCCGCCGGAGTGCAACCTGTTTGCAAGAATTTGAATGGGCATCCTGCCATTTATGATGAAGTTTGAACATTCTTTCCAGGTGGCTTAGACAGCCCACCAGGTGTTGACGAATCTGACGAGTTGCCATGGTTGGCGCGTTATCGCCGTCTACAAAGTGCTGCATCATCTCCTTTCCCTCCCCCACTTACTAAATAAGAAGAAAAAATGTTGACTTAATTAGAAGATCGCGTTGAAAAGATTATCATATCCGAACTCGATTAATCGCTACAGATGACTTTAATAACTACGCGAATAAACGGTATGTAAACAGATAAAAGACATGATGTTTGCCCTGTAACATCTGCGACTAGTTTCATAGAGAACGAACATTAACGTTGTCACACGAATTATTTTAATTTTGATTTTTACGCCGAATGTAAAACATACAATAAATTTCAAGCACACCAAGGGAAAAAATGCAGTATATTTATTCGGCTATAAAAAGATAATATTGAGATTTTTTAAACTGATGGTTTCGGATCCAATCCGCTGCAATAAAACGACCTAGATGAAGCTTTTGTTTTTCATGCTTATAAAAAAGTAAAATAAACAATAAGAAAGTGAAAACCTTATTGCTTTAAAAAGCTTAATAAATAATTTTTCATTGTATACTTTACAGTCTTTCAAGCAATGATGTTCTCGCGCTCTTATTATTTGTGCGTTCGTTCAAACAGCTCAACTCATTATTAACTATTTGGTGGAAAAGCATGATTTTCGATCTATCTTTAAATTCAGCACATCTTTCTATCCTAAACTGATCATTTCGAACTTTTGATTTACGATGATAGATGTCTGTCTCTAGCTTTCAATAAGCATTTTAAAAAATTGCACGATTATTAAGGAAAAGACTGACATACTTGCTTTCGATCGTGTATTGAAATAAAGAAAACAAAATTCACAAAAAGACGACTTTAGTTCGATACATGACTGTCAAAGAAATACAATAGAATATATTCGAAACGAATACATTTATATAATATTAAAATATATACAATATATAATATTAAAAAAATACAATATATTCGAAACGAATACATTTAATAAAAACGCAATAAAATAACGTACGCTTGTACATTAAAAAACGAATATAATATACAATTACAGAGAAACAGAAATTTCTTGTCTATCAGAAATATCTTTTTGCGCTTCAAACTTAACATTAATACACAACATTTCTTCTTGCAGATACATTTAGAAATAATCTGAAACCAAAGAAATGTTTGAGCAACCTTTTGACAAAAATACTTTCATCAAACACAATTTATTTAAATGATATTGGTAAATTCTGATTAATTTTTAATGTTATATGATGTATGCTAATAACTGTGCAATCAATTAGAAATATTTTATAATTCCGCAAACAAAAGCAAGGAAAATAAATTAATATTCAAGATTAAATTAAAAATTAGAGAGGAAAAAGGCAGCCGTCATATAGATTATGAATAGCGTGTTTCTATTTCATTTGATTCAGGATCAGTTTTGAAAGAAGCAAGACAATCAGCATGTACAGTTTGCAGTTTCAGTTTGATTAATTTCGTAAAGCATATTTACAATATATATATATATATATTTATTAGCATACATTTTTTTTCTCGGGTTGTGAGCCTCATAAATCAATCAGCTACAATTTTTTTGTCTCGAATTTGATCAAATATTTATTTTAAAATGAAAAATGGTCGAGAATATTAGCAATAACTACTAAAATGAAAAAAGACTGAACGTTTGGCGGTTTATTGGAAAAGATATTTCTTGTGAGACTGTTCAATATACATTCCTTTTATAGAACTAATAATTAATCAAATTATTTTAGCTTCTAACAAACCTTTTCTAGGCTGGAAAAAAAGAACAGGGTCATAAATGAACTTTAATAATAAAGACAATAATTTTAAATAGGTTTTAAAAAAGTATTCTCGCTCCACAAAGTACATATTCGCCGTATGTAGCAGATTATAATATATTTAAGTTACTACAGATTGTTTTCTGTAGAAAATGGCAACGAGCTAAATATGATTAAAGTCAGAAAAGCAATATTTTTCATTGCTACGAATCCAACAACAAACATTGTGCACGCTTTAGGCTTTTCATGCCCTAATACCATTCGAGTAAATTCAGAAGCAATGGAAATCGATGAGTTCCAAATAATCGATGATGTAAAGTCCTTACTGCCACCTGGGGTCAACCTACCCAGAAATCCTTGACGTCAACTAGCATGACAGAGTGTTGACACTTCTCTTGATCTCCAATCGCTTTGTTAGTCTGGCATCTTCAGCAATGGATCATGAAAATTGGAGAGGGAAGCCAGAAAAGTTTAACAGAAGTTGGTTTTGCTTCCTTTTTTCTTTCCTAATCTTATCAAAAACCAAACACAATAAATCTCTCGAGAAAGCTTCCTTTAGAATTAATGTACAGAGAATACGAAAAATCGAAATTCGGCTGCATGAAATCGAAAAACTTCTCATAGATTTCATTTTAAATGTTCGTACTTTTCGACATGATATTCATGATGTGCATATCATTTTGATGACGCAGAAAATGAAGCATGAAATTTAATTACAAGGTTTTTCTCCCCCCCCCCAAATATCTCAACTTTATTTATTAAAAGATACGGTAAATACTTTTCTGATTTTCTCGGTGATTATTTGAAACGTACAATTACTAATAGTAAATATTCCTTTAACAAATGCTGAGAACTATTTAATGATAATAAATTTGAACAAAATTACTTTTTATTCATTCAAATGTTTCATAATGAAAACATTAAACAATAACTAAAAATCGTTCAACGAAAAATTATAATTTTTGTGTTTCTTATAATTATATCGGCCCCTTTCTTATCGGCCCAATAAATAGTTGTGGAATTTCAATTGAATTACAGAACATGCTGTAGTCATAAATACATCATTATATACTACGCTATAACATAAGATAATATAAGATAAACAGGTCATCCCTGTTACAAATAGACCTCTGATAAACAGGGATACCCATTTACCAGAAAATTTAAAAGAATTTTCTTCGCTTACTTGAGACACATTTAGCTCAGAAAAAATTACCAGGTCATGGAGATACTGCATCAAGCATCTGGTACTCTCTAGATTTTCTATAAAACTAAGCATTAATGTTATGCTTATGTTGATCAAAGCTTTCGAGTTTCCATTTTAAAGGGAAAATTTCAACTCCCGTCAAAAAAATTCGAAAATTTATTTATTTGTAAGAATAACTAGTACTTTATTTCTCTTGTAACGAATTATCGCATTTTCCTGGGTGATCGTTTATGATGTAAGTCGTTAGTTAGCACATTCAGGTAGAAAACTGAAGAACGGTGGTTCGAATCCTAGCGAAGACGTTACTTTACATATTTCTCACTCCTAAAAATCTAATCATTCCACATTCTCACTTTAAGCAATAAAAATCGGCCTTACATTCTCAAAATCTTAAGGTCAGTAAATTTCTCGCTTTTGCATAGTCAGTCATTTAATAAGCAAGGTTATGCAAGGTTATAATCAACCTCACAATCTGAGATATCTTTTATATACAAGGAGTATCAGTACAGCGATGACAAACTTTCAGGAGAGATAGAGTACGCCTAGATGATGGGAAATCACATAGCAATGCATGGTCAGAAACACTTTCCTGGCGGCATATTTCGTAAGTGCACATCTGTATCGCCACAGGGGGGAGTGGCTTCTAAACTGGACCAATGGGTTTCTAGTAATATTTATGTCATTTCATATTACCTGTGCCGAGCGTTAAGCAAGACGGTTGAAAATATTTTGACGCGCATTTTCCTATGCAAAATAATTAAAGCATCGTGGATTTCTTGTGAAAATTTTCATTTGCGTAGATAGTTCAAATACAGACATAATTATATATGCAAATAGTAGAAGTCTTAGCATTTTTTATGGCTGTCTATATGAAAAAGATGTTCTGTAATAATAGCCAACGCACAATTTTATTCAAAGTGATGTTTCCTAATTTACATTCCAACATATTTAGTGTGTTAAATTTCACATTAACAACTGTTAACTCTTAAATGTATTGCCTCCACAAGAAATACTCGTCAAACAGAATCACTTTATCTTATTCATAACGAATATATTTAATCTTTTGATATGTAACTTTTACTGTTAACAATAGGTATAATCAGATGATTCACAATATATATTTTGAATCTTACGCTTTCAAAATCGAAGGAATGCAAACACTGAGATAAGAAATTACTAGATTCACTGAAATACTTCCTGTTACACTCAGCTCAATAAAAAGTTATACATTTGAATTCTCTTATTCTTATTACAGATTCGATATAAAGAGCGATAATATGTGGCGAATATTAATGCTGAATATCTATGCGTGATAAGCTTCGGGAAAGTGAAATGTTGACGATTAAATACACATACAAAATGAAAGCACTACGATATTTTCTACTAAAATGGTAGCAGCATTTATATGCCATACATCTAATAATTGCGAAACAAATGCAAAATAAAACGTAACAACGACATGCGTTCATATGCGCAGTTTCAAAAGTTCAGCGTACAAGAGCAATAGAAGCTCACTGGTGCATTTTTGAATCTCCTCCTTCAGTGGCGATACTGATGTGCACTTGTGAATTATGTTTTCCGGCGCGGTAGTAACGACAGAAAACGCAAAAAAGGAAGGACGCAAACATGATTCGAAATATGTTTTATTATGTTAAATACATCAGAAATCTACAAATAAGAACAACGATCGTTATTAAAGAAGGTGTTCGAAATTACGACACCGGACCGTGATGCAGGCCTCACTTCTCTGGCGCATAGAAGATCTGCATCATGAATGGAAGAACCCATGGAAGATACATGACGCACGGTACCTGAATCATGGTCCGTTTCATAATTTCGACACCTTCTTTGATGATGATCATTGTCTCTTTATGTCGTTTTTTCTTTGTTTTTGTAGTTCGAATAATAAACATATTTCCTCCCCCCCCCGTTCGTGTCCTTTCGTTCTTGACTTTTGTGTCGTCACTGACGCCAGGAAAGCGTTTTCGACCATGCATTGCTATCTGATTTCCCATCGTCTAAGTATACTCTATCTCTCCTGAAAGGTTGTCACCGCTGTACTGATACACCCTGTACAGATAACTTTTGCCAAATAAGCAGTAGATTTAAAAGAAATCCGTTTAAAGATTTCATGATGAACGGTTCTTAACTTACAGAAGAAGGTTCATCAAATGAGTAATCGAAGTTAATTTTAGGAATCCTACGATTATTGATGATACAGATTTGTTCTGTTGAATATACAGGATGGAAATAAATTTCTTGAACATAACTATGAAAACACAAAGCTATGGATCGCTAAATCTATGACGCTTCTCAAGTACGCAAACATCAATCAAAATGGTTGCCACTCATAAGAAAAGTGAGAAATGTCAATGGATTAAAAGAAGCGATATTTGTCAAACAAACATCATGCTTACAAGAATGCCCAAAATGGTGGTCCAGAATGGTGCAGGTGGCATGAGAAGTCAATGTAATGTAACTTCCCCTCATTTGCTTCTCAAATATTGCGCTGTGTAATTTCAATATTTAGATTATTTGAAAAAATCGACTTGGAACTTCTGACACATTCACCAAATATAACTACAAAAACATTCGATATTTTTCTCATCCTGGTTTTTAAAATTTCACGCATAGACATTCATTCAAAAACGATTAAAAGGAAGTCTCAAGCCATTTTAGATCTACAGGAAGACGCTCGTATTTTCGACCATAATGACAATACAACGACAACGAAAATTACAAACAAGCCCTTAAAAACATTCTGTCAAGATACAAAATAGGAGGAATTGGGTGAAGGTAATGATGATTAAATATTTGAACTTGAAAGGATGACTTCAAAGAATGCCAGGAAATGTATTCATCAGTTACGATTACATTTCTTCCAGGAAGGCAGCTCATTGTCTGCGTCAGAAGCTTGTGCTTTTTCACTCGCAATCAAACACAACCAAAAAATGCTACGTCTACTCCTCCACAATAACTTTTCTGCAAGTGCATTATCAGCATAACACTGATGAATAAATATGTCTACTGTGCTTATGTTTGATATATGGTATTAAAACGAACATTTTCTTAGTATCATTTTATCTTGTTTAAAAAAGAACGCATTTAAGTATTTCACGGGCAATAAACATATTTAAAATGTCTTTGCCGCCCAATCAGGATAGTGATTAGCGACGATGACTGCAGTACCGAAGGGTTCGGATTCGAATCCCGGAGAAAGCATGGATGTTTGTGAATGTACAGTGTCCGTACGGCATGGAAGCACTCTAAATATGCGGCGAGCCGAAAGTCCTCTGGAGAGGTTGAAGGTAGGGGCAGAAGGGTGTGAAACCCTCGGACCTGTCCGCCCGGGGTGCTCTCCATCAGAATTTGAGGGGGGGGCTGAACAAAGTCGTACTGTCACCTTTATGGTATACTTAAGGCTCTTGCCAAGGACAGGCGCAGTCTTGCAGTCCTTGGTACAACAAATTTCGTGGACTTGTTCTGATGTTACTGACAGACAAAGTGAGATAAGTCACAAAAACAGATTTTACCTTTTTATTGTGGCAATTCTTCTGACTTTGGAAACTTGTTCCCAGCGATTATGATAAGGTAGTAGCACAATTCTTTTTACTAAACTGTTCACTATTTAGTAAAATAGGTAGTTAACTGTTTTGTCTAGTAAATGGTTTAGTTGCTTGTAGAGTATTGCACATTAATTCTAAGTGCTAAATGAGAGATGAGAATGGAAGCCTTGAAACAGCATAACGAGCACATACTTTTTTCAGGTATTCGTTTGAAGTCTTCTTTCCATGTAGAAATAATGACTGACAGTTTTCCCCTTCCCGATTCATAATGTTGTTTTAGAGCTTAAATTGCGCCGGAACCCGGCTCCAGTACTTCTCAGTTCTTGAGATAAACTATACTTTTAGCTACAGCGCATCGAAGGCTTCGACACTTGTTTTAAGTAAGTGAACTACAATTTCAGCAATCAGATTTTATTTTCATAACAAATCTTTGCCTTAAAAATCAATTCTAACTTTTGAATGCTAGCCTGTCTTTCCCTCGGACTTAAACCTTGTACGGAAGTTGAGACTTTTAAGGCAAGAAAAACCTCCTCCCACATGTTAAAGGCTTATTCTCCAGTATGTGCAATGAATTTATGACAGCGGGTAAATTTCTTTTTTTTTAAGTACTAAACGTGATCACCCTGATAGCGCACGTGCCACTCTAATGACTTCTACTGCAGAATTCTTTTAGACTTCTTGAACAATGTAACCAAACGCGAGGACCACTATTGTCACTTGCACAGAGGAGTCCTATGTTTATTCTTACTTTATTACCGAATCGTATTCGGGGAAATTTCTGCTTGACGCCTAGATTTATATCGACAGGGCATCGCGATCAGAAAGTCCTGGGCTCTTCTCTTTTTATGATCAAAGCTACACCTTTCTGTTAAAATTTCCGCGCATATCCTCATACTGTTTCTAGAATTCTTACTGTGCTTCTCAGTGATGCTTTAATCGTTTTATCTTTTTCATTGGTGCTGAAAAAGAAAAAAAAAAGTGGTTTTTGTATCTATCCTCCTTTAAAACAGTATACATTAATTATTAATTATATAATCAGGGCTTTAATTCAGACAGATCGGCTGAGCTGCTTCTCAGCTTTGGAGTGGAATTTTAATTCCAGCCGGAGCCCCAAATAAGACAAGGTCCGATAATAGTTTTTATTTAACAATTTAAAATTAATTTAATAATTTATTATATTTCTGTTTATCTCTTTACATTTCTTTTTTAAATTCAATTATTTAATTATTTTAATTTTTAGCGCAGAAGGGTAATTTTCGTTTTGGTATTTTGCCTTGATTCATTTTTCAAACTGTTGCCACCAAATATTACAGCCCTGTATTATATTTAAAGAAATCAAATAATGAAGAATCTGCATATATGTGTGTATGTTTCTCGCACTGTGATAAAACAACGGTATCTAGAGCCATCAGATTTTGAAAAACGTAATCTTCCACCGAATCTGGGCACCTGGAAGCCCTAATTTGGAATTTGGAATTTGTTTTATTATCTGTTTCATATTTTCTCAGACATTTAAGAATTTCTGATTAACAAACTCAAGGATTTCAAAGCGAGGAGTGGCAACACCGTAGGAAAGAAAAATTTTTATCTCCAGCGCGCGAGACCATGTATCGGAAATTCTAAAGATATACTCATTTTAAAATAATTTTGCGGCATTTCTGTTGAACTGAATTTTATGTTTTAAGTGCGAAGAACATGATATTTAATAAATAAAGGTAACACACAAAACGTTAAAAAGACGCCCCTTTGGGCGTAAGGCAAAATTTGAAAAAGCTTTTAGATTTTTTTTCTTTCTTTCTTTTCCTCTCTTTTTTTTTATTTATTTTATTCATTTATTTTTTTCCTTCGTTCCTCATAATCTTCCATAGGGCTCCGGCTATTATAATTTTAGAAATTAAGCAATGTATTGCTTATTTGGCAGTTATAAATTTTAATTCCATGCGTTTTTCAGTGTTTTTTTTATCTATAGAATAGGGATATTTCTCTTCAAAAAGCGCCAAAATTTATCCTTCAACCCACGACTTGCTTACATGCAATATTTTGAAAGAAGAATAAATTTAAAAGTAGCAGACGATATTTATAGTTTTAAATAATAATTTGTTGCCAAAATTTTTTAATTCCATTTTCGATGATTAAAACGCATCGACGAATCAAGAAAAGGTCCGGATTTTTACTATGATTTCCACCTTTTAAAGGCGCCTTGGTCTCCAATCTACAAAATAGAAAGACGTCTACATTTTGCTTTATTTCATTTCTTTGTTTGCTCGCATGTTTTGTATTGTGTGTAAAAGAGTTGCTGTAACTGCATAAGCGATATTTTTTATTCCGGAGCAAAAAGAATCAATATAAAATATTTCCTTACGCCAGAATGGGTTTACGTTATGTCAAATAACAAATAACTAGCTGTTGAAATCTGCATCAATTTATTAACAATATTCTTTTCTCTAGTCAACAAGTATAGTTCAGTCTGGTAATTTATTATTCTGAAATAAATAGGCCGCGACACAACAGTGCCACAGCGTTACCTAATTCTTTATTTTACTTACGGCTTTGGTATGCGTTCCGCCGTATAAAAATCGGGGTCTCGGTCGCAAGCTTCTGAAGTGAAAGCATTAGTTTTTCTTCGGCTGCCCGTATATGTATATTATTTCTGATATGTTTTTGCGCAATTTAAAAAGGAATAGGTCTTAGATAGAGATGAAAGAACGAAAATAATTTATGACAAAAAAGAATGCTAACATTTTATACTTCCAAATAAGTTAACCTAACTTCTAATACATTATAAGGCATTTTCTCCTTCCTTCCAGCATGCCTTCGTGGTGTAAGGGTAGCACAATCGGCGCGTATTCGAGAAGTTCAGGTTCGATCAAATGTTCTGCTGCCAAAAAAAAAGAAGAAGAAAAGAAAACTAATTACTCTAAGTGGCGCTCGGACGAACGATAATTCGGCACCATTAGGACTTGAACAATTTGGTCCCTAAACCTCCAGTTGCCCTTTAAAACTTGGGAAGTATACAAGGTACTTTCTCCTTCCTTTCAGCGTGCAACGGTAGCCCACTCGGCGTGTATTCGAGAGGTCCTGGCGAGGGCATTGCACATTTTTCACATCTCCTGCTTCAAAGAAAAAACTAAGGACTATAATAATGACTAATGACAATATAATTTCCCATTTTATTAGCTACACATCATCCGATCTGGATTATTATTTGATAATACTGCTTGCGTAATGAAGTCAAACAGATAATGGTCGTAGGTGCCTATTTTAATATGCTAAATTTAAATTTATGAATTAGTAGATTACATGCACTAATTTTTCTCAATTAATACTGAAGTTAGGATAAAAGTTCACATTCTATGTTATTATTGCATTTGATGAAATCCGAAATGTATAATCGTACGCGTTATTTTTTAAATTTTTATATAAATTTAACACTATAGGCAAATTAACACTTCATAGCCCTAAATGGATGGAAATTGGAAAAATGAAAATATTAGTAAGAACGTTAGAACTATTAATTATTTGAATATTACTGAATATTAGAGCAAAATAACCTGCCGAACAAAATTAATTTAGAAGACAAATCACCAAAAATCAGCGTTATATTTGCAAATTTTCACAGGATTAGTTTCGATGTTTTTACCGAACCGACACCCTCAGCTGCCAAAGTGCAAATTAAAAAGGCTACTTCTGTTATCGGGTACAAGCAGCCCATGACAAATCATTAATCAATAAGTAAAAAAAATGAGTGTATGAATATACTAGCTTTAACCGAAAACCTAGGACACTAGTGGTGACAGGTGACGAAGGCTTGTGATAGCAATATTTTGCACGACGGCTTGACGGATATGGTCCCACGCCCCTCATTGTATGAACTGAACTACTTAGATGAATCATTCAACGTTGTTGTCAGTGTTATGGCGGAGGTGTGCGTCATTTAGTATACAAATGTGGGTAGAATTCTGTACGTATATGTGATTAAGGACAACTATAGATCTTCACCACAATGAAAATTAATGACCCTGATCTTGATTATCCTGGCTTTCAGAACCATAATCTTTTATAACCTATCTACAGAACATTTGATATGTTGAATCTGGTGATGTATTCTAGGAATGCTTCATTACCCGTTATGTAACAAGTTAGCTCCGATGTAGATATTTTTCGTTATAGATACAAGGTCTGTCTCGGAAGTAATGCGCCCATTTTTTTAAAGAAATTTATTGAATCGATTCGTATAATTACAAAATATTCTTACTAATACATCCCTCCTGCGTTAACATACTTTTCTAACGCAATTTCCATGCTTTATATGCGTCCTCGAAATCGTCACAGAGATATTCTTTAGTAACCTCGTCGTAGCCGCCTTGGTGTTCTCCAGGGTCCCCGAATGCTATCCTTTGAGGGATTTTTTTTCAGGAAAAAAATGATGTCGGTGGAGACAAATCAGGACTGAAGCAAAGTAAAAGTCTCGGACGGCGTTTTCTCAAGTTTGAAAACAAACTTTGCGTATCGCTGCTCGAGAGTTATTTCCATCTTGATTTCGACAGAGCACTCACACAAGGTTTCACTGAAACAGACACTGTGACTCTCCAGGAGCTCGGAGGTGGCTGACGCTAGTCGCGCTGTATTCCCAAGATTCCACCCATCCTTCCGTGCAAACGGCAACGCTGTGCAACGGATAGTCGCGGCAAAAGAAAATGGAGCGCATTACTTTCGGGACAGTCTTTGTATATGTTTGGTAAATAGAACGACTTCTTTCAACATTTAGTCCAGTCTTCCAGTCATTTACTGCAAGCCTAAAGAAGCGTTCAACCTTTTAAAGTAAGAACTGGAGCCATGAAAGTATTTGTGGAGTTACTCATATATTGCGGGTTATATCCTTTGTCTTTATCTTCATTTCCAGATGTTCCAACGTGAGCTTTAAACCAACAAAGCTGGATATTTAGACGACTATATCTCTGGAGATTACTTTGTTAATGATGGGAGATCTGTGAGTAAATTTTGAATGGAATGCAATATTTAGAGGCTAACTGAACAGATGCTGATATTACTCATACTTACATTAGCAATGTATGTTACGGCTATGGAGGTATGTAGCAATGCATGTTACAGCTATGTATGTGGCTATGGAAAGGTTCCTGCTTAAAAGATGCGATTTTGGGAGGAAAGTTGGTCTTTCCATTGATGTCGAATGCCCGTGTATTGCACGACAACGAAAGCACTCCTTATTCTATCATCCATACTTGAAACATAAGTATGAATTACTGTCTAGTAAACTGACGCTTGGTCTGGAGACACTGATACCTGGTCCTTTATTCGCTGAATGACTATGTGACGAAATGGTTTTTCATATTCTTGTGAAAAGTGCCATTTGTTGGCCAAATTCCGCTGGCAGCTGGAAGACAGTTTAACGTCCAATGCCAGTGTCTCCTGCGTACTCGGATGTACGCAGGCCCTAGCAAGATAGCCCTGGCAGTAGCCCTAGCAAGATATCTGCTGCCGTCATTGATTTTGTACGTATTGTCATGGAAATTGAAAATGGACGCTGGAGGTTTAATACATTCTTTACTGTCCGTCTTGGCATGGGCGCAACCCATACCGCCATTGCATAGGTTTTTAACGACTGATCCCACTTTGCGCCTTGCATTTGCTTTAGTTTCGTTTAGTTTTCTGCGGTCTTAATTTACAGTACATTTGTAAGGTATATCTCCCGCCTTCTTCGCATGCCTTCGTGGTGTAGTGGTCTGCGTGCTCGACGCGTAACCGAGAGGTCCGTGGTTCGATTCCCGGCGAAGGCGTTGCTCATTTTTCATGTCTCCTGCTTCGTAATAACCTAATGTCTCTACACATTATGTAAGGAATCCATCTAGGTCTGGGATCCTAAGTAAGACTTAAGGTTTTTGACAAAACTTGCTGGATTTTCCATTCATTTTAAAATTAACCTTCTGCCCACTACCTTCGCTTTTCTCATGTTCTTCGCACTTTCTCCGCGTTCGTCCTTAGCACACACGGCAGAAGAGAGTGAGCCTTCTTTGGAAATATTCTGTTAAACAAATGGCTGTGTGAACACTGGTTAAATTTTTCCAATAATAATTTAGTGAAATATCTTATAGGGCAATTCGATTACTACACAAACAGCAGTTTACTAGCAATTTACATTCGCTGTTACTTCCTTACCTTCTTCAACTAAACAATTGTCTAAGAAACTGAATAATGGACGTGCATGACTTATATAAGTTCTAAAAGCTTGAAAATCCGCTTATTAAAACTAATTTCTATTTAAAAATTTAGAAAAAAAGAATTATCTCTTCTGGAAACATCGGTTTTAAGTTAAAGTTTAGAATTAAAAGTGTCTCACGAAATAAAAATTTAACCATTGAAACACATTCAGTAGCTTTCCAAACAGGAACTATTATTTGAAATTAGAATGTTACACACACAGTAAATTCTTCTTTATATTCGAAATTAAATTAATAAATACTTTATATTACAGGAATTTATTTATTGTTAACTAACCAGCTATTTTACGTTCAGCAGCTTTTCTGCCTTTCTCGCTTTCCGTTTTTCTGCCATAATGCAAATTTCAGTTGATGCGTATTCAAATGAGGTAGAAAGAGATAGAATTTAAAGACATGTTTAGATTGCTGAATCAGATTGAATTAGATTGCTGTTAAATTATTTCAGTTTAATGAAAGGGTCTTTTACATCCTTCTCATTTTCTCTGTCGTCTTACTGAACATAGCGATAATTAGCTTAGCTTTCAGATTTGAGTTTCAAGTAGTTTATATGTTTCCAAAGAACGTGAAACTCTACAGCATGCATGATTTAAATATTTCTTTAATTTTCTAGACGGGAAAAATTGATTCCAATGCTATTAATTTATGCATCTTTTGTTTTCGGAACAGATAGATTTTAATAGTCTATTTCTCTTTTCAGTCTTCTCAAAATTTTTACTTTTTTGCAGAAATATAAGCAAAATCTCAAACAGCATTTTTGAAACAATAAACACAGAACTTTCCGTACATATTCAGTTTCTGAGTTATTGAAATAAACTACTGCAACAAGTAACATTTTTTTCTTGAAATTTGCTGTAGATTAAAAGTACATAAAAGCAATAAATAAATAAATAATCTGAAAGCTTTCATATTTTATATTACGTCCAAAGGGGTGTTTTTTAAACGTTTGGCGTGTTGCCTTTCTTTATTAAATATCACGTTTTTCGTACTACAACCACATATAATTCAGTTCAAGAGCAATAGCAGAAAATATTTAAAAACAGCATATCTTTAGAATTTCCGACAAGAGCTGGATATAAAAATGTTTTTTTTTTCCGCACAGTGTTGCCAATGCTCGCTTTCAAATCGTTGAATTGGGTAATCAAAAATTCGTTAAAGGTTTACAAAATATGAAATAGATAATAAAACATATTCAAAATTCGGGCGTCCAGGTTCGGGTGGAAGATCATGTTATTCAAAATTTGATAGCTCTAGGACCGTCGTTTTTTCACATTCCGAGAAACATTCATACATTCATGCAGAAAATATTCCTTATTTAATTTCTTTAAATATAATATAAGGCGATAATATTTGCTGGCAACAATTTAAAAAGTGATACGCCGTTTACGGTGAACTGACGCAAAATGCCGTTTCCAGACTAATATCCCTTCCGGGCTAAGGCACCTTTGGGCTAATAAAATCCATTGAAATTGCCACCAAATGAAGATGATCGTACTTTTAATAAAGCAGTGTCCAAAGATAGATATAAAAAAGGAAGGCCAAGCTAAAAATTACTGCAATGAAGGTGGTGGAGAATTAATCCATAGGCTTTGATGTAATAGTAAAGGAGAAGAAAACCAAAAGCATTTTCAGAATCAAATGCTGTAACTAGATAGTATATTTTGAAGCCGAAAAAGTGATTAAAATGTATAATAAAAAATGAATTGCTATTCCTCCCTTTTATTTAGTTCCCCCGTCTATTATAAGAATAAGTTATTATAATGAAATGGAGAGCGAAACAGCGGGTTACTCAAGCTTTGTTCAACAACTTTCATACAATAAATCTCTTTCTTTCAATAAACAATCCATAATAACGCACATAAAAGTACTTGCTTCATGTTTCTAAAAATAAGCACTAAGTGGTTAAACAAAAAATGTTTTCACAATCTGATGATCTAAATAAAACAATGCTTTTAATGTTTTACACTCTTCCTTCTTAAAAAAAAAAAAAAAAAAAAAAAAAAAAAAATTTAATTTTTGAACCCTCTCCTTTAAAAAAAAAAAAAAAAAAAAAAAAAAAAAAAAAAATTGCACTTTATTAAGTACTAAATACAAATATTTGACTTTCTTAATTATTCAAAGAAATTTCTCAGCTCTTCCTTAGTCTGTTTAAACACTTTCATGCAGTTCCGCTGTCCTGAGGAACCTGGGAATTCTAGAAGTATGCAACAATACCGTGGAAAAAAAAACGGAATTCTTCAGCACAATCAAAGCATGAAGTTCTTAATGTTCATGTAATGAAACATGAGAAAGTAAAAATAAACCTATACCAGTGATGGCTGTCGGTGAAATAAACATTAACGAACCAGAAAATTTCAACAAAGAAAATAGTGTTTTTTGCTGTTATTTATAGCTATCGTTTGTAAAGCTGCAGTGATCCATGTTTGATGTTCAGTAACACTTATTTATTAGTCCAAAGGGCGTTAGCCCAGAAGGGCTATTGATTTCGTTGTGGCATTTTGTGTCGAAAACTATAAAAGTCTGAGTCACTTTTCAAATTGTTGCCACGAAATATTATCGCTCTGTACTATATTTAAAGAAATTAAATAATGAAGAATCTACGTAAATGTATGTATGTTTCCCGCATTGTGATAAAACAACGGTACCTAGAGCCATCAAATTTTGAACAACGTACGTCTCCACCTGAATACGGGTATCTGGAAGCCCAAATTTGGAATTTGGAATTTATTTTGTTATTTATTTCATATTTTGTAAAGCATATATGAGCTTTTGGTTAAGACACTCAACGATTTCAAAGCGAGCAGGGTCAACACTCTACAAGGTATTTCTCACACCTTCTATGCATGCCTTCGTTGGTGTAGTGGTTTAGCACGCTCGACGCGTAACAGAGAGGTCCGATATTCGATTTTCGGCGAAGGCGTTGATCATTTTTCTCATCTCCTGCTTCAAATAACCTAATGTCTCTACACTGGCGCCCGAACTAAGGAGGTGGTGGATGATGATTCTCCACCGCCGGTGTTTGGCGATTGGGTCCCCAAAACCCCAGTCACCCTTTAAAAGCGGGAGTATATAAGGTATTTCTCCCGCCTTCTTCGCATGCTTTCGTGATGTAGTGATTAGCACGCTCGACGCGTAATCGAGAGGTCCGTGGTTCGGTTCCCGGCTAAGGCGTTGCTCATTTTTCATAAATTTTGCTTCAAATATACCTAACGTCTCTACAACTCTACGGAAAACGAAACATTTTTATCTCCAGCGTGGGAAACTGTGTATCGGAAATTTTAAAGATATGCTATTTTTTAATTTTTTTTAACTTTTTATTTTTAGATTCACCTTCTTAAATATTCTTAAATACTCGAATTAGATGAAACATAAAAAAGACTAGCTATAAAAATTAGTAGCTATTAAAGACTCCACGAATCTACGGATTTTTAGCATATCGCTAAAAGATAAAATAGTTCACAGAATTTACTTAAATCTTCTCTTAAACGATGAATTCAGTTTGAATCATGACATCTGAATATACTGAATTACGGATTATACGTATATCCTTTTCTAAATTTCTAAAACTAGTACATAAAGAGGATGTAAAAACTCGTCACATTTTGTAAAAAATCTCACAGTTTTTTACGGAAGAAATCTCACTGCTAAAGTTTGCTCCATTTTGTGCAAAAAGAATGATATCTGAAGTAATTTTTTGAGTTCCTATTCCAACATTTCATACTTGTAAAAAAGGACAGCGCAATTAAACCAGGCATTAAATAATTTATGAATTTTAAACATTCAGGAAAAAACAGAAAATTCGATTAAATCATACACACAGTTTTATACAGGTAATACTATAGAACAGACCATCCCTACTGCCAGTTTTGATAAAAAAGAATTATCAGTTAACAAGTTTTCATCGAAACATTGTTCTTAAAATATACATAAACCTCTGAAAATGTAAAGAATGTTCCATTTGTCTTCGACTAATTAGGAAAGGTGAAAGAAAATTCGATTTCCTTAACATACGGTTAGCTCTCTCTCTCTATATATATATGTGTGTGTGTGTGTGTGCGTGTGATAAAAAAAGAGAAAAAAAATGTAGCAATATTGCTTGACGAAGCACGTAGATGGCCTACTGAAAAGGAAGAATTATGATTGCGCGGAATGCTAACCCATAATGAATAGGAACCTTGGCAGTCCAGGCAGATTAAATTCTATTTTTATTTCAATTCACATTTATAGCCACAGTTCACTTGGCATTCTAATCGTGCCTATTTTCCAGAACATTTACATTTTTTAGTACTGTTGCGATAGGAAGAGAACAAACACAGCGAAGTGAAATAACGTCCAAGCAGCAACAGAGACACAAGCAAAGTGCGCTTTTATCCAATATGGAAGCTCACCAAAGAGGAAGGTTTTGGTTTACGTTAGAAATGTTTCAATTCTCGGAGTTTAGATTCCGAAATAACTACGTCATTAAGCGTTACGCAAGCTCTGGCATAGATTAATCTAGAAATGATGCAGTCCAGAAATGTTATTAATTTTTTTTAGAATAAAGAGGAAATACCCAGATTAAAAATGAAGAATTAAGAGGCTATTGGTAAATTAAATAGTAAAGCTGATTGACGTATTTATGTAAGATAAAAAATAAAATCAAAATTCTAACTTCAATTTTCAAAAGCCCCTTAACTGTTCATTTTCATTTGGATATTTCCTCTTTCTATTCAAAAATAGTAATTGCTTATTATAAACTATTCTTGACTGTGTCTTTACTAGAGTAATCCGTATCACATGACTTTCATATCTCTGACGAAAATAACTTTTCAGCGAATAATAATAATAGAGTTTTATTAATTATTCAGTTAAAATTATATCGAATTCAAAATGAACGAACTCTGCATTCAGATTTTGCCCTGATTACATTGCACTTCGTTTCTACTCCTCGGTCAAGCTAGACTGCTGTTTGTTGATTTATTAGCGCCCACAAATTCCAATTAAAATAAAAAATAAAAAAGTCTGAAAGGTTTCAGATTTTCCATTATGCCCAAAGGGGCATTTTTTAAAGTTTTGTGTGTCCCCTTTATCCATCACCTCTCATATTCTTCGCACTTAAACCATAAAATTCAATTCAACAGCAATACTGCAAAATAATTTTAAAAAAGTATATCCTTAGAATTTCGGACATACAGTCTCGCGCGCTGAAGATAAAAATGTTTTTTCTGTACAACGTTGCCATTGCTCGATTTGAAATCCTTCAGTCTGCTAATCGAAAATTCGTTAAAGTTTTACAAAATGTGAAATCGATAGTAAAACTTCCAAATTAGGGCTACCAGATGCCCATATTCGGTGAAAGATTACGTTATTCAAAATTTGATGGCTCTAGGTACCGTTGTTTCATCACAATGCGAGAAACACGTATACATTTATGCAGATTCTTCATTATTTTATTTCTTTAAATATAATACAGGGCGATAATATTTGGTAGTAACAATTTGAAAAGTGAAACAACACAGAAAACGAATCAACGCAAAATGATAAAACGAAATTAATAGCCCTTCTGGGCAAATTGCCCCTTTGGACTAAAAAAGAATATTCATTTTGGATTGGCTGCCAAGTTAGTTCTACACTTAATACAAATGTATTCCTTTCCTAACCAATCCAGCTAAGCTAATTGACAAAAACATTCCCTTTGATATCAGATGTAATTACTATCGTATTGATAGGAGTCTATTTAGCAATGAAGGCGAAGATAGCAACAGCTAATTATTTTATTTTCAAGTGCATTCTGATAATACATCAACATCAATTGCGGATATACAGACGGTTTTTGACATGAACGCCCGCATGTGAGGGGAAACGCTGGGTTTTGTATGCCCCCACAGTGGCATAATAAATCGACGCACAAACAAGGAATGAGTCACCCCACCACCCTTCCCCATGTGAGCAATAACTTCCCCTCTTAGCTTCTGGATTCCTTGCCCACCGAATCGAATGATCCGAGGGCCGTTTACGACTATTATGAGTGGCCAAGAAGGCAAAAACGCCTTCATGGAGAATGATCTCCAGGGGGAGGTTCTGAACAGGCTTCACCCTGGGTGCAGTGTTGTACCTACTGAGTCATTTACATCACATAAAGAAGAAAAAAATGCATTCAAAATTCGCCTTTTGTATCTCAGGCAAGAAACCAGCAGCAGCGACGGGGGTGCTGTAGAAAATATGTAATCTTAAGAGAAAATTCTCACGATTAGCATACATTTTCTTAGTTCATCCTAATGACTGTAATCTCCGAGTAGTAAAAGATACGTATCTATTTGGAACTTTTTAATTGAAATTTCACAATTAATAATACGATTTTTTTCGTTATTACTTTCTCAGGTTATACTTTATAAGGATATATATACATATGGAAATATAAACATTACACAAAAAAGCAATAAATAAATAAACAAATAAAAGTTAATCATAAGCAGTTCGGTTGAAAAGTGGCAAATCGAGAAAGCCTGGTGCGCGTTGCTAAGCGTGAAGAACAAGATTGGCTTTTAAAGGAACCCTCAAACCTACTCAAAGATTGAATGGCAGGCTTATGGATGTCGTCCTGGAATGGTACGCTAAATATGGTGTCAAATTCAAATACATAAAAGAAAGGTAAGTAAAATGTGTGTTATACTTCATATATTATATGCTAGAACAAAGTCCGCGTTAGACATTCAAATGCCTAATAGCAAAAGGCCTCCACATTAATCCCTGATCGCAAATAGCTTCAAGATATATAGCCTTCCTCATAAAAAAGAAACAGAACAAAAGAAATATCATTCAAATTAATGAATTTGGTGGGCATAAATTTTTGATGTCATACTTTATGAAGAATAATCCATACGATAATAAATTCCGAATACACTGAAAAGTTCTCTTCCCTGTCATTTTTTCAAGTTTCCTTCACACATAAAATACATCAAGTCAATGGGTTCCAGGTTACAAATCAGTCCCATTGCCCAGATTTCAAACAAGTAATCACCAGAGTAACTCACCACAAGCATTGTATTGCCAAAACTCCAAGGGCCATACATATACAACTAATTCCTTTTTACAGATTTGCTCAAGTACTAATGCTGAGATGCATTACATTCGCAGAAAGCGGCAGTCGAAGGGCAACATCTGTCGACCCAATTGTAGAACATATTAGTAACTTTATTTACTGCTCTCAACTACCAACTAAATTTTAAAGCACATTTTTATTATATTGTTTTCTGAAGTTTATCTATGTAGTATTTAAAGCGAATGACGATCCAGTTGGGTCTCGTAGAACATATTAGTAACTTTATTTACTATTCTCAACTATCAACTAAATTTTAAAGCACATTTTTATTATATTGTTTTCTGAAGTTTATCTATGTAGTATTTAAAGCGAATGAAGGATAGACTTGTAGTGGCTGTTTTATTAAAAGGCCAACTTCAGAACTGCAAAAATACTTTTATCCAGCCCTTTTCAAAGCTCAGATCAAACTCATTAACTGGTTTTGATATTTTAATTGCTACGTCTGAAACCGCTATATCTGATTGAATCAATTTAAACTTCGGCCATTTCTTGAGCTCCAACTTTATATTCCTTTTGAAGTTAAACTAAAATTAAAGTATTTTGTTCCCTAAAAATTGCAACGATTTTAATTTTCGTATTATGCACTATTAAAGCTTTTTCCCCTCTCCAATGTTTTCAGTCACCAGCAGTCAGCTAGAAGAGGAAATCAGAGACCAAAGTTCCAATAACTATATTAAAACGTATTTCTCATTTAAAACAGTGATTAACCTTCTATGTATAATGATCTAAGTCCATTACAAACCTTCATCAAATTCATAAAAGCAAAGTTCAGAAATATTACCAGACCATCAAACAGCCGTAACAATACATTGAAAGTAGCGTATACTCAGTTATACATACCACATTGATCAGGTAATTTGTCTAGCATTAAGAGCTTCAAGAAATTGAGGTTTAAGGATGCTTTAACGAAACTAAAAAAAGTAAGAATATGAAACTGAAAACAAACATAAATAATCAACTTTAACAAAATTTATCCAAAGTGAACAGCTCTTATTCTGTCAAATAAACTGCTAACTCTCTTTCTACATTAGCATATGTATATTTATAATAATTCCTCTAGATTAAAACAAATCCAGCAGAATCCTTATTAATTCAAATATGATAATGTAGAAAGAGAATTAAAAATTACTTGCTACGGCTACCTTTTAAAGTTTGAAAACAGGTTTAAAAGTATTCGATCAACTAAAATCATCCCTAATAATTTACTGCATGATTCAAACTGACAGCTGTCATTGCTCTTTAAGATTAAATTTTATGAATAAAGATGCGTGAGTGCGTGAGAGATAAATATACAAAAGTATTGGAAATAATGTTGCAAGAGAACATTTCAGTAGAGGTTTCAACACCTTTGCTGCTAGACAACTTCGACGGTGAAATGCGACTATTCTGGGAACAGAGAGAATTTCATTAAGAACAAACACATTTTGCGATACCACTATGAGTCGTGTGACTGAAGTGTTGAAGAGTTCACAATCGTAGATCCTAAGCTGAATGTCTAAGTACAGAGGATTAAAATTATTATTTTAGGAAAAGCTTCTATTTGTTGGTACTTTGTCATTGTCCAGCTTTCATTTTAATGGTATTTTGAAGAATGTTGCAGCTACCTTTCAAGCATTACTTTAAACCGAAAAACATTGGAATTATCAAGCCCCTTTATAAAGCAAAACTCATCAAAAAATAAAAATGCTTAGAAAACTTTTGAAGCTGACACTGGATTTGCGTTTCCTAATGGATTTAATGAGTAAACAATTGTCAGAGGGGCCATTGTTTATGTAATTAATTGCATGAATGCATCACGTGCGAAAAGAGGAGACTTCGAGATGGTGTGGTCTTCAAATTGGTAGCACGATGTCGAGAATTTTCAGTGAAGGAATAGACTTTGCTATTTTTTGGAACGAACACCCTATAAATTATATAACATCTCAAGATTGTAGATTTGCGTTGTTATTAAGCCATTTAAAGACGTTTGATGTTTAAAGGTATCATGGTGTGGTTTGAATATTAATTGATAGTGTCAGCCAAACGCAGAAAAATTTATTTAAAAATCAAAACGTGCCTCGGCTGCGTGCCAGAAGTTACACCATGTGGACGTAGAAGGAAAATAACACATTATTAATTGCCCAGACATATATAAAAACTAAACGTACGTTGAACTATGTCAACTAGAATAGACTTCGTACAGTTAACATGATCTATAACACATCTCTCGCATTCAAATACGCTCACTGCTTGCTGCTGAAAATGGTAATGCAAAGATGTGACAGCTCACCATCTTATATATGATACCTTGCAGTAATAAAATATTACTGGAAAGCTTCGCAAATTAAAATTAAATAAATGAATAAATAAATTATATAAAACATTTGTATTTTAAAACTGTTTAGTAACAGTGCTAAGCAATAATAAATTATAAATAATTTTTTGAATTTTCCTTCCTTTAAATTTTATGGGCAATTTGGACAGATGAGTTAAGACACTTAATGCATATATATAATCATAGCTGTATTAAAATGTTAATGGATTTGAGAAAATTAGTATTATAATTTATCAATTTTGTGTATTTGTTTAACAGACAAAAAAAAAAAACATACATTAGTCCTTTCTAAATGCTAAAATTTGTAGACTAATTGCCAAAATATTAAATACTACAAAGTGAAATTTATCATGGAAAAGCATAAATTTTTCTGATTTGGAAATTGAAAATGCGTTAACCTTCAAAATTCATGTCAAGTTAAGAAAACAAATGCTCCTTTTTACTGCGTCATTTGGTTCACCAACTAGAACATGATTCCATCTTTAAACAGAAATGCTAAGTTTTTTTTTTTTTTTAAATTTTTTTTAAGAAATCGTTCCTTTTTGATCTGAGCCTAATGGATTCAGAACCTGGTAATTTTAAGTACCATGGTGAACTAATAAACGAGTACTTGACATTCGATGCAATCAAACAAAGAGGACAAAAAGATAAGAACAGTTTATTTGACACTGCTTAAAAAAAGTATGAACAATTGAGTAAGTTTTTTTCTTTTCTTCTTTCTTTGCTGTATTTACTGGAACTTTTCACATTCGTTAATATCATTCGGCAGGAAATTAGATTTTAAATGCAATGATGTCAGAAAAAATTAAAAGTGTTCAAATACAATTCACGTATTAATTGCTAGAAGAAGATACTATAGTAACAAGTAATTTTAATTAATAATATTTTGAAAGCATATATATTTCTGTGTTTGTAATTTTATCTGCAAAGAAATTTATTATAACATCTGTAATAAGAATACTTCTTTTTAACATTCGAGCGGAGCATGTACTTTTATTTTAAAACCCTCTAACCGCCGTATATATACGACCTAAAATATTTTTTGTGATATTTCTAAGAACGTATATATACGTGCATATTAAAATATGTCAAAAGAAACTAAGGCAATACATTAAAAGTACATAAATCGAGGTATAAAATACCAAGATAATTTGTTCTCATAGTACTTTTGGAAAATTTGTGCTTTCTTAGCGAAAACCCTGGCCGGTCAGAGGGTAAAAATATATTGAATATTAAACCATTTGTTTACGTATAAGGATTATGTACAGAATGAATCAGCAAACTTTCTGCTTGAAAATATTGTTTAAAGTTTAAAATTTCAAACTCTACGCAAACTGTTGTAAAATGGAACGATGAAGGATAAACGGTAAAAATGGAGCCTTCTTTCGATTAATATTCAAGCATACCCTGAGATATAACGGGTTCCGTTCCAGAACAACTAAATAAAGTGAGCGTCATAATAAAACAAGTGCATTATTACTTTGTTTCAGCATGCATATAAACATTCAAATATTTTACATAATGCATGCATATTGCTAGAAAGCAATATTCTATATCAGCGGTCGCCAACCCTTAGAACTTCACCGACTAGTAAACGCATAATTTTATATTTGCGGACCACTAATATGAATTTAGAAAGGAAAAAAAAAGGTAAATACATTTATACAAAAATAATCAGAAAACTTTAATTTTCTTAATATAAAATTCACCCTTTAAAGGTAACAAAGTTATAGAGTAATTATTCAAAATAATGAAATTTTTTTAAGTTTATTTAAGTATTACACATTTTTAGGGCGATATTTGTTCCTGTTTGTTCGAAATCAGTTTGTGGATTTCTGGTTACAATGCCGTCACAGCAAGACGAAGAGCAGCGTTTATTTCAAGCCGAGACCGGTCCCGAGTTTTAATTGCTGTTGCAGATGAAAATGCCTTTTCACACAAATATGTTCTTAAAATTTGAATTAAAATTTTCATTGCTCTTTCATTCAGTGAAAAATTTATTGAGAGTCCTTTATTTCTTTTTTTTTATTATTGAGAACCAAAAATGAAGTCTTGATAAAGATGACTGGAATTTAGTTTTTTAAACTCTCGTCGCAAGACAGTTCAGTGACATACAAAAGCTATGTAATTGATGTATAAAAGATACAAAGAGGCTTTGGAACAATATAGGAAAAAATAAAACTACAGTATGCCTTCAATAAACGTAGATATCTGGTGTTGCAAAAATTACCTATGGATCTATTTCAGTTCAGTTTAGCTTTAGGGTAAGGTTGCTATCGATGGGCCACTTAAACAAAATTTTCCTAAAATATCGTCGTCAAATTTGGCATGTAAATGTAAATATTAATTTTCGTGTTACATATATCTTGAAATAGACGTTAGACTTGTGAAATGTAAAGTACATATTAGAAGGAAAAAATAAGTGTTATGCCGCCAATTTAAAATTTTTGTAAACATAATAATTATCCGATATATATATATATATATATATATATGACTCATTTTTAAAATTGAATCCAAATAAAAAATATGAAATAGTTAAAAACAATAAATCGTGTTTAAACTGTCTCAGTAAAGAACATTTTGTCGAAAAATGTAAATATAAGTTCAGATATTCCGAATTCCGTACAAAAACGGATACATCGACTGATGAGATTATAAACAAGAATGAAGATGGTTGGTTCTCATGAAAATCAACCAAGCTATCTTTTGACATGGATAAAAAAATGTTTTATTAACGACTGCAATAGTATATTATTTTTAATTCGGAAGGAAAAAGAATTCCAGTTCGCAATATTGATAATGGCAGCATATCCGTGGTTTCCAACTCTCACTTTCAAATGTCGCTGGATATATTTGCAAAAGCCGATAAACTCAGAAGGAATTTCGCTAAAAGTAGTAGCTAAATTTAAAAAAAAAGCATAATCCAATTTCACAATACGTTTTGTTACTCTTCAACTGAACACGCATAAAAATATAAATAATGCCCAAATTTTTCTGCGACCATTAAAAATTTTTCACAGACCACCAAGGGTCCGTGGACCACTGGTTGGTGACCGCGCTTCTAGAGTCTTATCATTTATATGTTTATTGAAAGCATTTAAATGTTATAAAAAATCTGCTCCATACTTTCATAATTAATCTGCTTTAAATTCTAGTTCTATTCCAGTTCTGTTCTGCAAGAGAACCTAGTTTTCCACTCCCTCTCTCTCTGAGATAAACCATTTTTGACCTCTAATTTCAAATAAGAAATATGCAGTTATTCCATTTTACTTGAGGTAATAATACTATTACCAATCGTCGTAATTTCAGTACAGCATATTTAAAATTGAAATATTGTGAGAACAAAATTGCGAGACACGGAACAAAATGGCACAAACCAAACTGTTTCGATGTAGCTGTTATTTTGCTAACTATATTATAAAAGACTGTTGTTACAGATGCTTGATATGCGTTGGCAAATGGCACTAACTTTAAAAAAAAATTCCATTCTTAAAGCACGATTTGTGAAAGAGCGGAATATGCACATAACGCAATAAAATAACGATGCTACGTTAAAGAAACACTGGCTTTAGTTGCACAGAGATATCGTGCTCATTACCAATTAGTAAAGCCCGAAGTTAAAATTCCCAATGAATACCAGATTTTAGAATGTAAATCCACAATGGGTGCAATGTCAGGACGCTAGCAAAAAGAAAAGCTGTTTACATTCAGAAAAAATGAGCGTTTTCTCGCAGTTCAAAGAAGTTGCCTTTCTTCAGTGTGGATCAGAACAGGATTTCAGTCCAAAAACTGAAAGATACTGACACACATAACTGTTCGTAATTTTCAACAGAGCAAAAACTGTACTATTAAATAGCTGTTAGTGATTCTTCTTTCATTTTCACAGTTCAGTTAATAAAATAGCACATCAAACAGTTGAATACAACCATTGCAAGTCAGTATTCTGTCCATATTTATTTAAAACGGATTTAAAGACCAAGATTGTTAAATGCAGATTTGTAAAATCAAGGACAATCTATTCTGAAAACAAAAAAAAAGGAAGACAGTCCAAATAAAATGGAATTCAACACACAAATGTTTTAATATTTTGAAATCAAAAGTTATTAATATATACGTATATAGTTATTAATATTACATACTATAAATTTTATTTCGTTAAAACTAATAACATTCAAAATTATTGGACTATATAATGCAATAAACACTGCTATAAAGTTTTCATTGCGAAATAAACAGTATCAAAGTTAAGATAATCTTTATTATGATGCAAAATATGAACAGTGCTAAAATAATCGTATAAGATTTTAGGTATTATGAAATAAAATTTAGAGTATTAGAATAAACTTACAGAGTGTTTATTCTAGTGTCTAGACAATCCTTCTTCTGCTTTTTTTTGGGGGGGGGGGATTTTTTTTTTTTTTTTTTAGTATCTTAAAAAATCAACTTCTTCTTTGCTCTACATAAATCTATTCCATCTTTAGTCCACTAAACATTTATCGGCAATAAAACCCTTTCAATTTTTGCAATATTGTTAGATGTGCAAAAATAAAATTCATATATTTTTAAGTAACTCCGAAATACAATTTACGTGAAGCAATGAAAACCAAAGAAGACTTTATCAGACGGTAACCTGCCTAGGACCAGCTCAGCAGCTAGTCAGGAAGCACCAGCTGTTCCTCCTGAAATTGTGAATCAATTTAGGGGGTGCTGGTACCACAGGTGCCTTTCAAGGAGCAAAGAAGAATTCAGAATAGCGCCAATACTTCATTTTTTGTCACTGACTCGTAATTGAGAGGCCTCCTCATGGCCTCCTTGGATCACTGCTTAGAGCTGTTTCAGAACAGTTTTCATTCGATTAACTATTAAGATCTTCATCAGGTCTTTTAGTGCGTGTTTCAGATACCACAAACTTGACGGGAATAGGGCAGAGAAAAATCAAAGCAATTGCAAAAGAGCCTTTTGATTTGGTCTGAGAGATATCGAGAGAATTAGCAGTTAAGGGCAAGTCAAGGAAAGCTTTCATAGTCACACTTTCCCCGAAAATTAATCTCAAAAACAGAGCCTGGGAGAGGGAGAGAATAAAAGGGGCCCGAAGAAGACGCCCATAAGGGCGTTGGCTAACAGATACACCTCTGACCCTTATCGAGCACCGCAGAATAATTCTAAATCACACCTCGAAATTCTTACCGCATGGCATTGACAAGCAACATAAAATTGTAGATAGTCTCAAAATCACGTAGAAATGCAAGTGAGCTCAAAATGAAATCATTTAATACAAAGAAATGTGTCATTTATCTCCAAAACGCTGTCAAAAAGAACAAAATTCTGTGTAAAAGGAAGCACTTTGAAATCATAGGCGTTTCCATGTCAAAGGAATACAGGATATGATAAAGAAAACCTTTTGCGTGACCCCTCACCTGAGGTCATCGAACGATAAATACTAAGCTTGACAGAGAGGCTGCTTTTGGAAATTAATTTTTAATTCAGAAGTAGGATTACAAACGAAAAATGTACATACAAAGGAATTGTAAATAGATCAAGATTTCACTAAGCATAATCTTAAGCTAAAATGATACTTTTTCAGATAACTGTGAAAATGACGATATAAAATACGTGTATACTTTGGAACTACAACTGTGTTTCAACGTCGTCTCATATGCAGAAATATGAAATTATTTTAAGAACTTCACTTTCCTCTCATAAATTTCATTCTTGAAATTACTTAAAAGCTATGCCAAGAATACGATTGAGAAGCAAGAATAGAATAAAATTCGAGGATCCCCACAACTCTCCCTTAACCCCCAAACCACTAGAGAAGACTTTCGGCTCTCTCACGACGCAAAGACTCTGTACATTTACAAACACCCAAACCGCCTCCGAGATTTGAACTCAAGTCCAAAGCTACCACAGCCAATAAAGCTAACCACCATACCGATTAGGGCGGCTATCAATGTATGTAACTGTAATATTTACATTCCATACACATGGAATGAAAAACATTTCGTTGTAAATATTACGTTTTCAATAACCTACACCAAAAATTAACTACCTTGATAAGGTATACGGTATATTTATGGTATATTGCACATTTTCTGAAATCTAGTAGTTTTTCATATGCACCAGTATTAAATCATTCATTCAAAAGTCTCTAAAGAAAAAATATAATGATTTTCAGTGCGTCAGAATCCTTTTTATCAGACGATACCCATTTCTGTTAGGTATACGTATGTATGTATAGGTTCTAGGATAATTTTTGGGGAGAAGGCGAGTATTTTTTACTAAACATTGTATTGCTTCTACTCAGAATTTAATGTTCGAAGTTGTAGCACAAAGGAGTTTAGGTATAATTAAAAATATATAGCTGAACAGGAATAGATTATATTTGAAATGCATAAACAATTTTATACAAGAATCCTGAGATATGAAGGCGGTGGGGTGAAGAACGCCGAGGTGAAGAATTGAAGTTTATATTTATGAACTGAAGAACTGAAGAATCAAGTGATCAAAAAAATCCGAGATTATACAATACAAAAATCAATGTTAGGTTCCAGAATCTAACAAAAGCATGTTCCGGTTCATAATTTTCGGTGCCCCCCGCAATAAGTACAACTGACGCCCTGCAAGAATTAAACATCTTAGTAATTCAAAGTGAAATTTATTTTTCGCCTGTCAGAAAACTAACTAAGCTTGCGCTTTTCGAAAATAGGCAGCCTAGGCGGTGTAACGATCCTCAGATGAGGGATTGCCCGTTTTACATTAGAAGACTTTTTAGAATCTAACAAAAGCAAGCCCGACTTCAAAATTAAGGCAAAAAGTACAATTGGCAACCCGTAAGAATTAAGAATATTAATAATTCAGAGAAATTTATTTGTCGCCCACTATGCTGGAGCTCTCCAAAAATAGGCACTCTAGGCGGCTGCTCACAGTGCCTATACCTGTGCCCTCATTAAAAGTACATCACTTTATTTCCATGTGTATCAGAATGATTCTGATTAAAACTGTTAATCATTAATCAGATGTGTTATAAGAATACATTCAAAATGTCATCTTCTTCGTTACTGAGCACTATTTAAGTACAGTGAATTTTCTTTTCTGACAAAATGCAAAGCAGCATACAGTATCTATCCATGCACTACCAATTCCCGTCACGTTCTTTTGAAGACAGAACTTCCCTAATTATGGGAAACGATTTCCAGTAGACGTAATCATATTCCGAAATACCACTTTTTTAAACTTATTTTTTGGTTTTTACGTTTTCGGCATTTTTGTGTACTAAAATAATTTACATAAAATTTACAAGCAATATTTAACAAGCTTTCCCCTAATAAATTAGTTTGCTTCAATTGCAAGGAAATACTATCATTGTATTGATATTAATATATTAAATATTTAAATACATTAAAAGTTAAGAGGTCATTTCTGAGATTTTCGAATATAGCGTTAAATTAAAATTCGAACTCTTTTCTCGAAACGTATTAAAAGGGTATCTTCTTAAGTAAATACTTAATATAATTCTATTTGTTTTTTCTTCCTATGCGATTATTCTTTTGAAATTTACGCCTTCCATTTTTAACTAGAAGAAGATACGTTTTTGAAGTCGATTTTTTTAAAACGTGAAAAAAAAAAGTTTTACCCCTCGAAAAAGGTACATTGATTAAGTCAAGGACTTGAAGTATATCATTACAATAAAAGGCAGCATTTATACCTATTGCCAGATTGCTTATTACATACGTAAGAAAACAGCATCTGTTGATTTTATCTCTAAACCTGAAGTTTTTTTCAATAAATTTTCATTCAACTGCCAAAACTGATTAACAATTTTAAATTATTTTATCTACGATGTGTACTGAACATAAAAAAATTCAAAATAAGCTTCATTAATTAATATTTACAATTCTTTCTTTCCTTTAAATTTAAAAAGTAGCTATTAGTATATAAACGATGGTTAGGACTCTTCTAAAAATCAGTTAATCTACGCAGGCGTAGCTTTATGAAGTAGAGGGTTCACCTCAGATGTTACGAAGGGCCCCTTATCTTACAATACAAGGAATTTGACAACGCTTTGCACTTTTAAATTGCTTCTCTTTGAATCCGGAGAGAGATTACGATGCAGCAAAGGTGGAATTATGGAGTTGCAATTTATGCAATCCTATAATTCCATCTCTGTCGAATCACAATCCCTCGAAACAGACTTTTGATATTAAAAACATTTTAGGAAGGTAATATCCTTTTTTCGACGTGTTACGTAAGTTTACATCATTAACTGTTACATTCTCTTAGCCTTTCTCGTTCAAATAAACAAAAATAATAAATCATTTATAAATATTTTTCATCATATATTTACTTATTATCATAGAAATATTTATACTATTGCTATCTGTAATTAATAAAAGATGTTTCTATCTCCATGTATTATGGATGCCAGCTACAGAATTTATCCTGACTGAATAATTGTCTGCGCATGGCTTAGCAACGAAATAGTACAATGCCATTTTCGGATGCCATTTCACAGAATTTTTCATACTTTACAATATAAAAATATTATTTATCGAAGTTGAAAACTTAAGTATATTTTTCACATAAAAACTTATAGCAACCTTGAATCCACGTGTTTAATGTTAATCCACGTGCGTAATGTAGTTTACATTACAGTTCTGTGTAATGTAGTTTACATTACACAGAACTTTATCCAACTTTTCTCATAAAAATATAATAAATTATGTTTCTTTAAAATGGCAACATTTGAAATTAATAACATTAAAGGAGTAGAACAGCAGGGAAAAAAAACACTTTCTTCGCTACTAACTTACGGAGTTTTTAATCATTCTATTACAAGCCAATTTAGTGTCTTCCTATTTAAAACAACAACAATACAAGTGTCTTCCTATTTTATTAAAATTATATTTCAATTTTTATTTCCCAACTTAACAAAGCCCATGTAAAAATTTAAATGCAATCATTCGATGATAAAAGAAAAAACTAGAAAAAATGTAAAATAAATATTCTTTTGCAATAAAGGTTCAAGCAGACAAAAATTTTTTAGTCTTCGAGGAAAACTTCTTTCTTTAAAAAGTAAGTTGATAACTGATTTTCTTAAGTATCACTAACAATAACATTTTAAAGGCTATTTTCTAGGCCTTTTTTAAAGGAAGATAAATTAATTATTGAAAATCAAATAACTAATTTATGTCAAAGAAGAATATTCTTCTTTCTTATTTCTTAAATTATTTAAAATACTGGAAACGTTTCCAGTACAAAACTCTATTTGAATTTACTCATAAAAATCAAAATGGAATATACAAATTGTAGCTAAAAATGTAACAGCAAAAAATAGCAAGATTAAAATACTCAGTGTTAGCCACATTACTCACGTACCTGATGAGGAAATCAAATCATTCCAATCGAGTTTAGCGTGCAACAATTGCTCTTAACGAATCCCACACATAATTTTGAACACCACGCATCCTATCCGCATCCGCACGCGAGCGAAACGAACGAGAACTCTGGTGTTTTTTGAGTTTCAACGCCAAACTGAGTATCTTCTGTTTCCGGCAACCCTAATCCGCCGGACGATGGCGAAAGTTGAAGGCTTTTGTGGTCGTTGGTGTTTCGCTCAACAATCTAAATTACAGACGCCATGTTTGGCCACGTTAATTTTTTAGAGAGTATTTAGTTCCAGTTTCTGTACAGTCCAATAGAAGCAAATGTAGTTTTTACTAAAGTATCTATTCAATTCTGAAATGATTTATCACAAAATGTTTTTCAATAATTAAATACAATTTACGAAGTATAGCACAGAGGAAATTTTCATCATACCAATTTTAGCAAAACTAAACCGTAACAAGTTTATATTCCCACATTATACAAAATCAGTTTTTCATAACATTAAACGCCAGCAACTTTTACGCTAAATGGGATGAAATCAAAGCTAAGCTCAAGAATATGGTAACAAATGGTGAAAGTACTTCGAATTTTTTAATTCCTCTCTTATAACGAATTGTACTGAGATTGAATTTACTGAAGTCATTTATTAAAAAGTTTTGAAAAATTATCTGCCATAAGAAGAGGTGCTTCTCAAAACATTCTGTTTTACTGTAGTTGTTTTCTTTAATTTATACAAAGACGTTTTTTAAGGTGTCTTATTTTACATAATCAATTATTATGATTTATGCCTTTACTACAACTTCTCCGTTTCGTATTCCTCACTAGAGTGTAAATTGTTTTGTGTGTATTTAAGGTGAGTGTTTCTTTGAATACAAAAAATTTACCACTTGTAGTTTTCTTAGAATAAAATATGTTAACCTGGTATTTAAAGTTCCAATTTTAACTTCACCCTATCTTTCACAAGAGGAAATGCATTCGAAAAAGCAATTTTGAAAATTAAAACTATAAAAAACTATATAATCCTTAAAAAACTTATAAAGTAGTATATATTTCCCGTTACCTTTGTACCAGCTCAGGGCCTGACCTCGAAGCGTAGTGGTTGCTATAGTCACTTTTTGCAGCTCTTCAACCGAAAAAAAAAAGTCCTATTAAAAAATGCATTTCTAAATTTTCCAAAAATTTCAGCGCGAAACTTTTACCGCCAAAACTGCTGGACGGTTACATTAGTGTCCGTAATAAAGCCGAAGCCTTCTATCGGGCTTGCTGGTGCAGTCGAAAACCAGGTATAAGATTCCTGTGTGAACTGAAAGCTACAGTCAAACAAATTCTACTTGACAACAAGCGAGTTATCGCTACATCTTAAATAACTCACAAAATATTGATGAAGGTTTAAAAAACCATTTTAAGAAGTCTTAAACTGAACATAAAGACACAACTTGTGCTGCAAACGAAACTCCCACTACTTGTAGATATTTAAATTAACTTAACAGACAATCAGCTTCAAACGTTTATAAGGCAGGCCAAGATTACACATTAAATAGACTAAAATAAGCTGGCTCAAAATATTTTACCTGTGCGTAATTTTAAACATCGGCTAGCGAAATGCTAAAGCCGGAATATAACTTTTAAGAAGAGATGCGAAAATTACGAACAGCAAGAACAGTTGCCAGAAACTATACGCTAAAAGCTAATTTGCTTTCTGTTGAGGAATACGGAAAGGAGAAGTTATAATAAAGACTTAAATCATAACATCTGGTTAATAAGCATAAGAAAGCCTTGAAATAATTTTGAAAGCACAGAAAGCACATAAATGATAATTTTATAGCTGCAATTCGTACCTGATTAGTAAATGGAAAATATAACAACCTGATAATACTTATCAGAGTATATTGAGCAAAGATGCTGCTTTACTTCCTTGTACGAAGTAAAAGAAGTATTATTGTAATCACGAAAAATTCCAAGTACCATATTTCAACGAAAATATCTGTTTTGAACGCTATCGAATGCAATTTAACCATATTTTTGCGTGGCATCTGTACAGACAGAATAAAAGACTCTTTTTCCCCCAAAAAAACTATAAAACCGATTTAAAATGGATTCCGAAGGGAATTTTTTTTTGGCGTCTATGCGTATGTATGTACGTATGTATGTATCTCGCATAACTCAAAAACGAGTAGTTTCAGAACGTTGAAATTTTGTATATAGGACTGCTATAGCATGCAGTTGTGCACCTTCCTTTTTGCTTGCAATCGAGCGCTATATATATATATATATATATATCCACTCTGTTACTTGCTTCAATGAGCTCAGTTTTGTTATTCTTATACGTTGGTAAATTGTGTATTTTTGCTTAAAAAATGATTGAATTATACTGCTCTTATCTTCCGGTTAAGGTTTTTATGCCTTTAGTTAATCTGCATGAAATATTTATATAATTATCAACAATTTAAAAGTTGTTTAAGAGCGGCTAAGCCTAATTTCTTTTTTTACCATAGCAGATATATTTGTTTACATTTGAAACTTAGCAGAATAGTGAATTAAGCCAGTTTCTGCACTTCCAGTGTTTTTTTGCCGAGTGGGACCAAAAGTAAAATTCCAGTTTTGTGCACCGAAAAATCTGCCTTCTTGCCCACTGGCTGAATTGCCTGTTTTTGCGCAGAAACTCTAATTTTAGTTGTAATAACAGTTTTTTTAATTGCTTTAGTTGCATTTGGTGTTTTATATTTTTCTACATTTTTCAATTTTTAATGAAGATATTTTGAGGTTTTATGTATTTTTGCCTGGTCGCGAAGTGATAACTGAATTAAATGAATGAGAAATATACATCTAATGAAATTCGAGGAAATAAGTTTAAATAAAATGCCGCAAAAATTGAGCATCATTTAATATTCCGTACAAGAAAGTTTTGTGGTGTACAAATTTTTATTTTATGCCTTTTGTTTGTTTTTATTAACTTATTACATAATTATATTTGTTCGATTCTTTTCCATTCAAAGTATTCAGCTTTAAAGCTAGGCAGAAGCGTGCATGTTTCTTATATTTTGTAAGCATTCTCTTCTTTTCCATCACCCCCGTCTATTTAATTACATTTTAATCGCTGCTTAATAAAAGAGTAGTCTTCTACTTTGAACTATAAGCTGAAATACGCGTAGAAGCCACACAGGAGAAGGATAAAAAGAACCCTTTATTGACTCTTTAATATTCGCGATGCGTCGACTTGGCGTTAACACACTACGCCTCACTCGGGCGGTAACTCAAATAACAAGAACTAAACTAAAAATTCTTAGATATTAACTAGTAGAATTACGCTACAGGGCTCAGATAATCCTGTTTTTTAAAACAGCGTCGTATATCTAATGGCAGCAATGTAATAGCTGTTACACCACGTTACTTAGCAATAAGTGCAAAGCAGAAGCTCACGCTACAAAAAGTGCAGTATTCGCCCAACCTCTCTAACTTCCCTTCTAGAATTCGGTGTTTAAACCTTTTCTCTTCGAAGTAGAATTTGCATTACTTCACGCGCGCTACCAAATTTAAATATTCTGGCATTGACAGTTAGGGAAAGTGAAGGAATATATAGGAATGTATTACTTATAGGAAAGTAAGTATAAAATTGATTTTGACGCGATAGTTAAAATACATATAAATCCCTACAAAGACTGCCTATTTAAAATGAAAATTTGCAGTTAAACTTTAAAAATGAAACGTAAACAGATGTTTAATCCTATAGAAGTAATTCATTTTTAGTTTCCTTGGATTTAAAATCTAAAAGAGGCAAACAGAATAAATTTTATTAAACAAATGTGCATCTGCAACTAGCGTAACATTTTTAAAGATTATGCTCTATAAATTCAACTTACATATCCAAAGTGATTATCAATTTTTTTTTGTCACAGTTTGAAATTTTATAAGTAATGCTGGATAAAAATATAAATTTAAATAGTATAAACAAACGTGTAGTCTCTGATATACAGTTTTGTTTGAGACTTAAAAACACTGCTTTCTATTGATAGACATGATAAAGTCTAGCATTTATAGCATCGTAATATATATAGCGTAGTAAGATTCTTGATATCTTTACTGCGCACTGCTGCGAGGACCAGCCGCTGCGAGAGCCAGTCTCACGTGGTGCGCGATGCAAAATCACTTTCTTTAATCACGATTTTTCGCAGATCTCCAAGTGAGAAACCTTACATTACAAGTAGGTCTTGTGATTACGAAAATTTCTACGTCCCCCCCTTTCTTTTCTAATTTATTTTTATTTTCACAGATTTCCATGCTCTCCTTTTGAGTTATAAAATGCATATTTTCCATGTCTGCGACTATTTCTCGTCGTTATGTAGTCGTTTAAAATTCAAAGTAGATGTACACTGCCAATTTCTATTGTTATATGCATAGATATTTTATTTAAAAAATAGTTTCTGCGGTTTTCATCGCTAATGAAATTAAAATAAATCTGCGTAGTAAAACAGCTAAAAAGTAACGTATATTACAAAAAATATGTAGAAAATTTCTGAATGATTTATTTCAGTTCTCTCCTTTTATTATATCTCAAAGACTCATTTCCCTCGATAACATAAAGCCAGGGTTCGATATGAATTAGGATATCCAAATGAGTAACTATAAAATTCCTATCATTTCAGATTGCTGTTACATATTTAAACTTAGTTGCCTCTCCCTCGCCCTTTTCTTCACCCAAAAGGTAACTACGGTTAAGGTATAAAAAGGCACGAGTTAAGTTACTATGAACCTACAAAAAAGGCCTATTACTAATGTTCCCTGTTTCAACTTAAAACCAAGGCCTATTTCTAATGTTCCTTGTTTGAACCTAAAAAGATGGTTCATTACTAATGTTCCCTTCAGCTCCATCTCCCAAAATAAATTTTAAAAAACTATTAGGTATCACTTAAAGCATTTTGGTTTTAAGATATTTTATTAGCAAATAACCCAGCATTTACGACTGGATAAGAAAAAACTTAAAGAACTTAAATTATAGTATTTACAAAGCCCTCTTTTTTGTTACTTACAGGCCAGAATATGTGCCTAACTATTATCAACAAGTATATTAGAAAGAAAATAAAATCGCTTATACTCTCAAAGCTAATTTTAAAAAAAATTAAGAAAATTAAATCACAGTATTTTATAGCGGTAATAAAAGCAACAAAATTATTTACTTGTTTAACTTTTGTATTTTTGCGTTACACGGCTTGGAAATAGCCCAGGAGTATTCCAATTTCATTTAATATCCTTTCTCAAGGTTAGCGGAACATCCGTAAATGATTTGGAGTCTTTCAACCATATCATCAGAGAATATTTTATAATTTTTTAGGAATAATCGTAGAATATTCTAATTTGGAATATTTTTCTAACTTACTGGTAGGAATATGCTTGAAATATTCCAGATATATTTCATGAAAATTTTCTTCTACCCTGAGCAAAACAAACTCTCTTTTATACAGTCCTAAAATGCGTACCAACCCTTTTAAAAATGTGTAACATGAGGATTTCTTGTAAAAAAGCCGAAAGAAAATATTTTACAGATTTGCTATGTTTTCCTAGCCTAGATTTATGGCATTCCCTAGAATATATAAAGAATAAGATTAGAAAATTTTTGGGAATATTTTTGTCATATGTAAACAGTCAGCTATTGGAATATTTCATGTATATTCTAGTACTATAAGGTATTTCTCGCGCCTTCTTCGCATGCCTTTGTGGTGTAATGGTCAGCACGCTCGACGCGTATTCTAGAGGTCCGTGGTTCTAGTCCTGGCGAGGGCATTGTACATTTTTCATCTCTCCTGCTTCCAAATAACCTAATGACTGTACAAATGGCGCCCGAACTAAAAAGATGATAGATGATGATTCTCCAACACCATGATTTGGGGATTGGGGTGTCTAATCCCCAGTTGCCCTTTAAAAGAGGGAAGTATACATGGTATTTCTCCCGCCTTCTTCGCATGCCTTCGTGGTGTAGTGGTCAGCAAGCGGGGCGCGTACTGAGAGGCCCGTGGTTCGAGTCTCGGCGAGGACATTGCTCAGTTTTCATGGCTCCTGCTTCCAAATAAAACCTAATGTCTCTACAATACATGATGGAAGATTAACGAATTTTCCTAAGATACCTCGTGGATATTTTTACGCTGTGTGGAACGTTACCACATCCAAACTTCAAAGGGCCTAATTGAAATCAGTGTACACTGCGAAACAAAAAAAAAGACAGTTCTATATCTCCCATTCTACTAGGCCGATCGACGAAATTCAGCTTGCGTTTTTCATATCTCGAAAGCGCGACTTAGGATATGTATTAGATTTATATATAGCATTGTTCTAATATAAATATTTTGACACAAAATCGGACTTTTTCTGAAATGGCATGAAAATTGCTTTCCATATTTCGATTCTACCACTCAAATTATGCCGAACTGCTAAGTTTAGTAAAAATGGCGCGATTAGTTTTTAAAAAATTAGCTCTAAAAAATTTAGTTCCTCAGTGTTAATTGAATTTGTTATATATTTTTTAATATCTCTTTTGTATATTGTTCTCTTTTGGATATCCTCTCTTTTTTATGAAACTTATTTGATGCCTTCCTATACAGTTCGAAATTTAGGTTCAATCCAAATAAAATTCGCCCATTTTTTATGATTTATTTTTAAAATTTATATTTTTAAATAATTTTTATTTTTTTCGAAAAACATTTTGAATTATAATCTGTAAAATTTTTACTGTCATCTTAAAGTAGATGTATTTCTAAGCATACTTGTAAAAAATTAGAGTTTCGAAGTTTGGTATATTCGTTATAAGCGATAATAACTCCAAATGTGGTTTACTCACTTTGTTAAAATTATTTATGTATTGAAAGTATAATGAATGTATAATGAAGTATGAACGATGACAATTTCTCCGTTCTTGGACAATGGGGGGAGGAAATCTGAAAGGTTTCAGATTTTAAATTACGTCCAAAGGGGCGTTTTTTAAACATTTTGTATGTTACTTTTATTTATTGAATATCATGTTCTTCGCATTTAAACCATAAAATTCAGTTAAAGAACGATATCGCAAAATAATTTTAAACTGAGCCTATCTTTAGAATTTCCTACACACAGTCTCACGAGCTGCAGATAAAAAATGTTTTTTCTTTTTTTGTACAACGTTGCCATTGCTCGCTTTGAAATCCTCGAGTTTGTTAATCAAAAATTCGTTAACGTTTTACAAAATATGAAATCGTTAATAAAACAAATTCCAAATTTCAAATTTGGGCTTCCAGATGCCTATATTCGCAGCAGGATTACAGCATTCAAAATTCGATGGCTTTATGTACCGTCGTTTTATCACAATGCGAGAAACATACATACATTTATGCACATTCTCCATTATTTAATTTCTTTAAATATAATACAGGGCTGCAATATTTTGTGGCAACAGTTTGAAAAGTGATTCAGACTTTTAATGTTTCCGACGCGAAATCGCAAAACGAAAACAATAGTCATTCAGGGACAAAGCCCCTTTGGACTAAAAAGGAAAGGAAATTGGTTGCCATAAATTAAGAAGTTCGCCAAGTAAATAATACACTCACGTTTGTGAAAATTGCAACACCATGAAGGACTTACGCGAGTGAGCTGAAATTTTCAGGAAATGCAAAGTAGCGCATGATATGCAAATGATTAGAATTGCAAATCCGTAGCGCATGCGTATGCTGAGCAGCGCCCTCTGAACGGCTGATGGATCCGAATAAATAGACGGCTGTAGCGAGGCGTGTATGGTTATCGGTGGTTATCTGCTAGTGGTAAACGTTAACTCAATCTGTACTTAT
>KK114678.1:380565-413683 GCA_000611955.2 Stegodyphus mimosarum
AGCAGGCGGAACAGATTCTCATCTAAAACTTCCCTTTAAATATTATTTCCTTCTACGTCATTTGAATAAGCTCGATCTAAAATTAGCATTCTGACAGGAAAACGGAAAAGGAGAATTTTTTTTTTAGCCGAAAGGGGCAGTTTGCACAGAAGGGTTATTTATTTCGTTTTGGCATTTTATGTTGATTCACTATAAAAGACGAATCACTTTTTAAATTGTTGCCACCAAATATTATCGCCCTGCATTATATTTAAAGAAATTAAGTAAAGAAGAATCTGCATGAATGTATGTATGTTTCTCATAGTGTGAAAAAAGACAACGGTACCTAGAGACATCAAATTTTGCATAACATAGTCCTCCACTCGAATATGGGCATTTGGAAGCACAAATTTGAAATTTATTTTATTATCTATTTCATATTTGTAAATTTTCAACGAATTTTTCATTAACAAACTCAACGATTTCAAAACGTTCCATTAACATTAACATCGCGTGTATCTTCAATCAAGGATGAATCATGCGCTAGGTTTCTTTGCATTTCTTATTGGTAATACGTCGGTTGCTTAGCAGTGCAGAGACGTTACAGTGTCTAACGATATTTTGCGTCGAATAGAAATTAAACAGTGAAGCGTCTGCATAAATGTATGTTTCTCGCATTGTGATAAAACAACGGTACCTAGAGCCATCAAATTTTGAATAACGTACGTCTCCACCCGAATATGGGCATCTGGAATCCCAAATATGGAATTTGGAAATTTTTTATCATGTATATCATATTTTGTAAAGCATTTATAAATTTTTGATTAAGAAACTCAACGATTTTAAAGCGAGCAATGGGAACAACGTACGAAAAGAAAAAACATTTTTATCTCCAGCGCACGAGACTGTGCATAAGAAATTCTAAGGATATGTTCTTTTAAATATTTTGTGATATTACTGTTGAATTGAATTTCCTAGTTTAAATGCAAAGAACATGATATTTAATAAATAAAGGCGTAAGGTTTATTATACGTTTTCTAACAGTTATTTTAAGTTTTATATTTTTCCTATCTTATTCTAATTTCATCTTACAATTTCCTGCCAGAATGTAATTTCAGGAAGGCAGATAATGCAAATGAGAATGAGTACTATTTAAGTCGTGACTTAACCGACTTCAACAGAGAGAGTCTGATTTCCTGACTAGCACGCGTTTGCCTTTTGGCTACATCTCTCTTAGCTGTTATTACGCTCGGCCATATCTTGCTAGGCTTTGCCGATTTAATTAATACTTAGAAGCCAACTAGTTAGATTCTGATAGCTTCGGCTATATTCATTAAGAGCTTTAGTTAAGCTCGTTTAGTTCAAATTATTAGTTTTTAGTTCAAGCCCGAGTGGCGACTTTATTGTAAAGTTCCAAGCCGGAACTGATGGTAAATATATTGAGTAATAAAGGGTTTCAAACCCTTCTCAAGTCTTACGTATTCTGTTCACACACTTAAGCGATTATTCGCTTGTTAAGTGTTTGTGGGGTTCGAAGTTAGAACTTAAAGATTTAAAGAGTTGAACCTCATAAAGGTAATACACAAAACGTTGAGAAAACATCTTGGACGTCATATAAATTCTGAAAGCTTTCAGATTTTTTTTTAATCTAAAGAGTTATTTAAACATATAATAACCGGTTAGATAAAAATAAATAAATCCTTATATTGTATACCTATATGAGTTTCTATTAAATTTTAACAACAGAATGTGGGAAAAGTAAATGCAAAGCGTTTAGTTTTTTTTGGAAAGTTAGTTCTTTCTATATCTTGCTCACCAGGGCCGAGCGGTAAAGACGCTGAACACTGGTAGTTCGGTCCGAGGTTCGAATCCTGCGAACGGGCTGGCTGCATGGGCGTTTTCGTGGTTTTTCCCCATGTGTAACGTGTATACGAGCCAGTTTCCCTTAGAAAGTCTTTCACGAAGGCATCCCTCCCTTTAGGCAGATAGCCCTCGTGTGCTTTGCCATAATTGAATAACCTAATCTAACCTAACCTTTCTATATCTTATTGATGAAACTGATTAAAGGCTATTTCAGACCATGTAAAAAGAATTTATGACTCTGAAGCTGAGTGAGTAAAGAAGTACTATTTTGAAAACTTTAAAATGGAAAAAAAATAAGAAAACTGAAATAAAGTTAATTTTTTATTAAAAAAACATACTATTCTTTAAACATCCTTCATATGAGGCGATGGCGGTCGCCTATTAGTTGCCTCCAGAATAAAACGGCCACCACTACTGGCCCCAGGAGTGGCCAATACAATGCTGAACATTCAAGTCCTTGCCATTGGATTAAAAAAAAATTCAGGCTATTATTAAAAACTTCTGATTTATGGTTACAATGTAAAATGTATAGGAAATTGTTTCGTATGTATTTCAATGTATGCGCAAATAGGAAATTATTTTGTGTAAGTAAAAAGAATATTATTAAAACTGATAATTCCTTTGAAATACATAATAGTATAATAATATTAATATGTCTGTATGTGAGCTTTTTAATGTGCTGCGTGCATGATTTGAACCCTCTGTTTAAAAGTAGTACAGTTCACATAGCTTTCTCCCTCCCGGTTTTCAAGAGGTAAAATTAACAGGCAAATACATAAGTAAATACAGTAATATAAAATACTCTTGTAGCATTTTAGAGGTCTTTATTTATACATAATTATTAAAATTTAAGCGCGAAAAGCAAATCTTTCTTAAAATTAAAACAGCTGTTTTCTTTACCACAGAGCTGAGCCAACCTTCAATTGATAATTTCATTTATCTAAAACCGGTAAGAATACGAAATACGGTTGAAAATAATTTGAAATACTTCCAAAAATGCAAATACGTAATATTTAGAAAACAAAGGGAATGCAATGTATAAAACTGCTGAGTACTGAATCATAAATTGCTTCATTAATGCTTTTAGGTCATATTACGCAAATGACCTTAAGAAATTAACGAAGCAATTTGAATTTCAGAATTTAGCTTCCTGTGCTTAAATGTGCATCGTTAATCCATTGCGGTCCTTTATGTCGCCATTCACTTAAAAGGTTAAGATAGTCAAGAGGATCATTTAAAGGCCATGGCGTATCTATTTAGGAAATTAATGTAATAAAATACTGTGAAAAATACAAACTATTTTCGTGAATAAACACTTTGTCTAGTTATCTAAATTTTATTGTAATCGCGTAAATAAACTTAAAAGATTTTAATTAACAATAAGTATACTTATACTTATTTTGGTGTAGTCAAGACAAGTCTTTGCAAATTGGTAAGCAAAGATGAGATTCAATCAATTAAGCACGTTTCGACAAAAATATGGGAGTTTGCAATGACCTGTTTGTAGAACTAGTGCATTGGTATCGCGATCAAACGAAGGCGTACTAGTTGATGCATGCGCTCGAAATAAAATCTATAATTAATAGTATCTATTGATAGTTCTAGGAATGTCTTACTATTTTTCATTCTTTGCCAATAATTCATATTCGTGAGTGAAAGCGATAGAAGTCATTATAACCATTATTTTTTAACTATCTATGAAACTCTTAAAAAGTAATATATTTAAACCGTGGCAAGTTTTGTATTTCAGAACATCTGAATCTAAGAAGAAATGCTGGCAGTACAGTACTGAGTATTTAAACTATGGGTTTTTGTGCACTCTCCTACCAACCAATGAGCTTAAACTGCCTAAACGTTTTTCAAATGAAGCCATGAAATTTTCTAGGTTAGAACAGCATTTAAATAAAATGTATGCCGATAGAAAGGGCAAGCTTTATCCTATTTTCAAGGAATGGAAAAGAAATATTTAAAGCAGCAAACTATATCAAACCTTTTTACATCGTCTTCTAAGCAAGATGGACCACGAATCTCGTATATCCACGATTCATACCTCATATGACCATGAGCCTCGTATGACGTGGTCACATAACCACGAACCATCATCATATGACCACGAACCTCATATAATATTACGTTGTTGATCGCAAAAGCTGAAAAAGCACACACAACTGACGAGGAATTAATTTTGCCAGCAAAGATGTAATGAAAACTGTACTTTACATAATACACTATTTAGATATCACCAGAAAAATTCTTCTGAGTAATACACAGTCCAGTCACATTAATGTGACCATCTGTCAAAAGCCAGAATAACCACCTTTCGCAGAGCGGACTGCTGCGAGACGTGCAGGAAGAGAGTCACATAGGTCCCTGAAGGTGTTCTCTGGGATGTTGAGCCATGCCGACTCTAATGCCGTGGCCAGCTGCGCTAGATTACGCGGTTGAGGATCCATGGCGCGAACAACTCGATCGAGATGGTCCCACAGATGCTCGATTGGGTTTAAGTCAGGTGAGTTTGCTGGCCAGGGGAGGACGGTAAACTCATCCTGGTGCTCTTCGAACCACGCACGTACACTGGCAGCTGTATGGCACCTCGCCTTGTCCTGCTGGAAGATGCCATCATCCTGAGGAAAAACAATGCGCATGTAGGGGTGAACATGGTCCGCAAGGACAGATGCGTACTTGTATTGATCCATTGTGCCTTCCACAATGATCAGTGAACCTAGAGAATGCCAGGAAAACATTCCCCAGACCATAATGCTCCCGCCTCCAGCTTGGACCGTTCCGGCAATGGTTGCAGGGTGGTTCCTTTCAGAGGTTTCACGCCTTATACGCCAACGTCCATCTGTCCGATGGAGCATAAAACGCGATTCATCCGAAAACGCAACCTGTCGCCACTCAGTGGACGTCCAGCTGCTGTACTGGCGTGCAAATTCTAGCCTTCGCCGTCGATGAACAGCAGTCAGCATAGGTGCACGAACCAGGCGTCTGCTTCGGAGGCCCAGACGCAGCAATGTTCGCTGAATAGTACTTTGGGAGACACTTTTGGTAGCCCCTTGGTTCATTTTGGTGGTCAGTTGCTCAACGGTAGCCCGTCTATCTGCCCGAACGCATCTCCGCAACCGTCGTTCGCCTCTGTCATCTATGGCCCGTGGTGCACCACATTTGCCACGTCGCTGATTTTGGACAGTCCCATTTTGCCATGCACGGTACACTTTTACCACGGCGGCACGCGAACAGTTCACAAACTCAGCCGTTTCGGAAATGCTTCCACCCTTGGCCCGAAAGCCAATGATCATGCCCTTTTGGAAGTCGGATAAATCGCTTCGTTTCTGCATTACGCCAACGATTGAAATGTTTTCCGAAGCCCTCACACACCCTTTATATACGCTCAACTGCACTGTGCTGCCACCTGCCTTCTGTGATTGGTTATTTAACTCTGACATGGAAAGTACGTGGTGGTCACATTAATGTGACTGGACTGTGTAATTCGATGGAAAGAAGAATTGATGAAATCACAAGTGTTGAAATATCGTTATGGACTACATGAAAATTTTCCATTCAACTCCATGCATCGACTGTACCAAATAACGAAGCACTACTCTTATCATATGTTCGATAGTGAAAGAAATAAAAAACTTATTAAGAGGTGTTATTTGCTAAAAATCTGGAAACTGATGCAAAGGGAAAATCGATATTTAATACCGTGACCAAATGTTTTTTTATGAGACCAAAATTCCTATTCTTAATATTTTGCCAACTGCTACTGACGGTTCTCCAGGGAGACGGGGAGTCGGAGATTTTCACAGCGCCTTTGATATAAGCAGTACCAAATATACTCTCTGCACAATGTGTTATTCAATCATCAGCATTTGATTGCAGAAAATCTGAATGAAAGCCTGCATTCGCTTCATCCCACTGTTAGGGCAATCAATAAGACTAGAAGCAATTAGTTGCATCACAAATTATTTGGCCAACTTTGTAATGGAAATGATGAAGATTGCAATCGCTTGCTGATACATATAGAAGTTCGTTGGACCCCAAAAAGTATTGGTCTGAATCATTTTTCAATTTATTTGACTCAGTACTAAACTTCTCTAAAAGCAGAGACGAAAAACTGACGGAAAACTTAATTACACCTAAAATAACATCGCTTGTTAGACAGACCTGTTAAAGTACTCAATAAAATCAATTTACAACTGCAAAGTGATAAGTTTAATTTAATTAAAAGAAATAACGTCATAGCTACTTTGTGCGAAAACTTTTCAAACGAAATCTAGGCAGAGGTGCATATACTCATTTCCCACATTATCTCCCGATTCTGTGGAGAAGAGAAATATTTGCTTGCTTATTGTCAACACGCGGATGTTCTTCATGCTGATTTAACGGAGAGATTACAAGACATTTTAAACATGAATACACGGAGTTGGGTTTTAGGTCCTTTCGCAAATGCAGATACATCAAAACATTCAAATTTAGATTAGGAACTCGTCGAACTCACAGCTAACGAAGAACTCAAAATACAATTCAGAAATGGATACGAAGACTTGTGGCTTCAGAAATCAGTATCAGCTCTCTACCCTGGAGTGTAGACAACCGAAATTTTTAATTGCCTTTCCTTCACTGTAATTGGCTGATCCTCGTTCAGTGCGGTACCTAATTTACTGTCAAAGAAAAGTAACTGACTGAGCAACGAAATTGGAACCCGATGATAACAAATTGTTAAAACTCCACCAGTCACAACCATCTCATCATTTTTTAAACTTCTTATTGATTTTGTGTTCACCTTTAAATTTTTAATAAATAATTTTCTACTATATTCGATGGTCTGCTTTAATTAATTTGCCTACACGTAACTTAATAAATTGCAATTCTTAATAGATAGATAGACAGATAAGATATGTATAGCTAATATGCAACAATATTTTAAATTTTGGTAAAATAAATTATTATGGAAAAGCGAAGAGACTCTTTGCTTTACATCTGTTAATGCTATTAGGGATTTAATATCTTTCTTTGATAATAATAGTCACTTATTATCAAAGAAATGTATAGCAAAATAGTAAACAACAGTTTATGCTAGTGTCTAAACTGCGGTTGTTGTTATTTATGCTCACTTACTTGTCTTGACAATAACATCAGCCCAAGCTCACGAAATTCCTAGTGGCATTAATGAAATGTTTTTCCGATGTTAACATATGTGTTTACTAGTATCTTTTATTTTCTCTGCTAGCTCTTACATTTATGACTATTATTCAAGTAAGTAACCTGTTTAAGATTAGATATTCCTTATCTAATTAGATAATAATTAAATATTAATTACAAGTAAAGAATATCTTACAAGAATAATTAGAAGAAAGAGTAAAGAAGTAATAATAGTACAGGATATCTAATAAGTACAACTAACGACTATCTAATAAGTAATTATCTAATAAGAAAAATTAACTCTTATTAGATATTCTTTACTTGTTCTTGTGATGTATAATCCTATTTCTCCATTTTTCTTTTCCTGTTGGCTGCTTTTGGCTTAAAAAAATAAAACTAGATAGTAACCCTCAGCTTTTTGAAAGCGATGGGTCTTCTTCGGAAGAAAAAACTTTTTTTCGCGCAGTTGGGTTGAAGACAAACAAGGGGGAAGGGACTTTATTTTGCGCAGTTGAGTAATACCGTAGCTACGCGTAGCGTATTGGGAGAAATGCATTACGCAGACGGACAACCATTTACATTATTGCGTTGGTTTTATGCTTACGGAAGTTCGGTGGTCAACTGCATTCATTGTCACAAATTGTCACAAATTTAACTTACGGGATTTGGACTCATCAAATACTTAAATTCGATGTTATTCGAAATTTTTAGTTCTGCTTATGAACTGTGAAAGTAAAGCAAGTTAGCAATTTTTAAATAAGTAAGGTTATAATGCATATTATGGACATCTCTAATTGAATAGAAGCTGGAATAATTTTTTAATTTTTTTTTGCGTTTCTAGAAGACTTAAATATTAACGAAATAGTACATAATTAAAACTAAAATGTACTGTTATTGCAAAACAAATAAAAAAGTTAAACACATTTAAAAATAGCTGGTACCTTAAAAATACAAAGCAACTGTAAAGAAAGGTTCACAATATCTACATAAAATTTGCTATGCTTGTATACCGCTGACTGCTATGCGAGATTATATATTCTTAAAATTATGCGCAAATTTGGGGAGAAAACAGATAGCATGTAAAATTTTAGCATCAATTTCTTTAATGTCATAGCTGGATAATTTATTAGAAATCTCCTTTGTTTTAAAATGCGCTTTGCGCATTTATATTTTACGCATAATCCATAAAATATTATTTTTAATTTACAAATTTTTAATTCATAGCTTTTTATAGAAGAAGTTATAAAAATAAGCTTTTTTCTCTTTATATATGTATACATACTTAAGGTAAATAAAATGGAAATATTTAATTAATTAATTCCTGTGCTTCAGCTGGAGAGAACTGAATTTTAAAGCAATTATTTTTAATTAAGTTTTTTTTAAATTGTTTTATTAAAAATGTTCAGGACATTAATACTGTTTCATGTTCATTGGTACTGAAAGTTTAGAGCTGGAAACATCCCAAAGTCTCATCACATGTATGCACATTCACATAAAAGTGAAACAAAAAAAAATATTTATGTATATATACAGGGAGTATATTTCAAATTCGTATTATATTATAACTTTCAAAATAAATTCTTGAGGGGAAAATTTAAATAAATAAGAGCGTAAATAAAACATTACATTTAATGCACACAATAATAGAAATAACTTTAAAAACACAAATATAGATCAAATTGGAATACGGAGTTAAGAAAGTTGCAAACAGGGTGGAAAAAGAGTATTAGATTCGAACTCACGACCCAAAAAGCCACGGCGCGCTACCCTGGCTTTACCACTACGCTTTCACCACACTGTCGGGATTAGCAATTTTGGCTTACATATATTATTAAGTAAATGAATTCATAAAACTACATTTTTTGCTCCTATTTCAGTGTGCTATCGTCTAAAAAATTCACCAGAGTTTATTCTTCATCTTCTAGAACATACCTTACAAAAAACATTATTTTTTAAAGCGGCGTTCCAATTGAAGTTAAACGGACTGTTAAAAATATATTCTATGTGCTTACAGATATATGTTAGCCAAAAAGGTATATTTGTAAATAGAGAAATACAAATTTAACATACTCTTTAATGCAGTAGAATATTTAAAAGGCTATTAAATTTAATTTATAATTAACGTTTTTAGTATTTCCTGCTTCAAAAGAAAAAAATAACAAGACTTTTCATGCCATATCTGATTTGATATGGCAGTCTGATATAGTCAGACGTTCATTATCGTTAAAGGTAAATAGGTATGCAGAACTAGGAAATAATTTTCAGAACAAATTTTCCTATTTCATGGACTTGGTATTATATTTTTTGCACCTGATTTCCTTGACAGTAATCACTGCTCTCTGCGAACTAGTACTGTTGTTGCAGCTATCTTATTTTTCTTATTTTTTTTTTAACTAAATTCAGCTGAATGCTGTCTTTTTCAGTACGCAGATTTCTTGCTATAACGTTAATTTAGAAATAAGTATTTTTTAGCAGAGCATTCTTTCCTCGAGTCAGCATTCATCGCTACTTCTGCCACCATTAGTTTTTGGTGACAACACCTTTATTGCTCCTTTTTTACCACGTGACCCCAACGCTTCCGCAGACCTACGGATAGAAGTTGAACACTGTCGAACTTCATCCGTTCCGTCATCCGTCGACGGACAGCAGATGTCAATCAAAATGAATTAGCTCGCTGATTGGAGAAACGCATACGCACCGCAACGCTATACGCAGTAGTGGAAACGGGCCTTTCAAAGTTCCGCCATGCCGTACCGACACTACACATTTACAAACATCCATGTCTTCTCTGGGATTCTAAGAAAGTCTTTCATATGATCAATTCTTTGTTAAATAGAAACCAGGAAAACAAAACTTGAGATATGCGTTTCCTTCATGTTAATGACACTTCTATGACTTTTAGAGGAAAACTGTTAAAGGAAGAACATTGTTAGAGAATCATCACCTAAACATGCGATTCATGGCTAGTTCTTTTTCTAATTTTTTATTATTTAAATATGGGTTCAAAGATCTGTTGCATTAAAAGAAAACTGTGGATGGTAATAAGTAAATCCAGATAAAAAAAAAGAAATATTTTCTTAAATTTATCATTATTATTTTTTTTTCCTTTCGAGCCTTGCCATTTTAACGAATAAATGCAGATGTATATTTCTTAATAGACAATGAGGAAATAAAGTCCCTCGAAAATCGAAAAACGTTGAATCCAGTCCTTTCTAGCATTTTAGAATTTTGATTTCCCCCCCCCCAAAAAAGTTATGTACTATATATCACTTTGGGCGGGAGAAGACTAAATGACATACTTTAAACATGGCCTGATTATCACCTAGGCCTAAGAGATCTTAGGTGCCCAAATATTTTAGGGAATTCTCAAATCATACCATAGATACTTATAATACTTTTTTTGTCCTTTTATGAAAAACAACGAAACAGACGTTTTTTGGGAATGGCTCATGGAAGATTTTTTTTCCCAAACTGTGGGCCTTCAGCCCACTACTAAGGCCAGAAGTGGTGGTCACCTTATTATGGAGGCACCTAATAGGTGGGTCACCTTTGCCTCCTATGAAGGAATGGGGAGTTACAACTTACAACTATGCCTTCTCCGGGATTCGAACCTAGGAGCATTGGTATCGCAGTCGGCTCCCCTAACCACTATGCTGTCTGGACGGTATAGAAGAATGTTGTACCTAATGTTTGAAACTTAATTAATTGGGTGCCCCGGTCTTTTGTCCGAAATTAGAAAAACATGAGCACAGGTTAAATTTAAATTTATAAAATGGTAGAAAACATATTGAAGAACGATGACTAATATGTGGATATTAGTTAAAGGCAGATCGTATGAAATAATATACAATAGAAAAGTGGAAGACACATGTTTAAAATAAAAGTGGGCAAAATTTTAAAGGATAAGATTAAAACAATTCGCTCATTCTCCTAAATCTGACACTTGCTCATTAATAATAGCCTTCAGGAATAAGATCGTGAGCGGGAAGATAATCAAGATCGGTGCTCGAGAATGGAGAGAAAAGCGAGAAGAATGAAACGAGTAATGAGATCGGATGATTAGACTCAATCGAACGGCTAATTTCTTGAACTGATTTCTTTCAAATGAAGATTTGAGATTCCTCAAAATATCTTTTCTGCATAAAACTTTCAGTAAGATTCCAGACTAAAAGAATGATAAAAAAGTTGAGAAAATGATAAAAATTAAACTCACTTTTAACACGAAAGGATAAACATCCTTGTCTTCCCTAAAATGGGATTCAAACTTTCCTAGCATGCTTTCCACAAGAGCTTTCGGTGGATGAACTAGAAAAGAGCTACCACTTTTTTTTTTGATGAATCGACGTTCGTTTGCTCATAAAAATGATTGAATTCTTTGAATCAGTTCGTGAACGAATAGCACATCTCTAGTTTAAAACACGAAATGAGACATTCGAATCTTCGAATCCTACAAATCCTGAAAACAAATTGGAGATTAAAAAACTTGGATCTACTTTTTTTTATTTGAATGCAGAAATTAATTTTGTTAACGACCAGTAGAAGGGTTCATTAAAAAAAACACTATTGTTGCAATTTCACCGGATTTGAATTACCAGTAAATTAAAATTAATAATTCTATAGGTGACTTGAAGATTGGAAAACGGGCATGTAGATAAATGGCATAACGATGTCGGATAACATAACGATGAAGAAAAGTATTTAGCAGCGGTGGCATAGTTTGATTCACCACAGCTTTATTTCGTAATTAAAACAGATTCACATATCATCATCATGGGTGCGCTATGCACCCACAATTTTATACAGCTTACATCTCTTTAGATAATAGCGATAAACAGAAATTCATGCTGGCAAGCAGAAAGCGAAGTAGGGGGGGAAAATGTACAGTAGTAACAGCGGTATTTATAGTAATTTTTTTTTAAATCTCAATAGATGAAAGACATCCTCATTGAAGCATGATTGCATAAGAAATATGAAACGAATTAATTTGGAAAGACGCAATCTAGAAAAATTATTGTTAATAATTTAGAACACAGAAAGGAAAGACAGCCAAATTAAACTGAGGGATTAAAAAACTATTGCTAAATTAATATTAGTAGTTTCCGTTCATATTTTATAGCTTTTAATTGTAATTCTTTCATGACTTGGCATTAGAAAATCAGCTGCGTTGATACTTAAGATGAGAAAACGGGGAAGAAAAGCTTTCAGACGTGGCCGCTGATTTAAACATATAATTTTAATTTAGTAATACAGCAACTTTTGATACGCATAAACAGATTCACACAGCATCATTTATGTGTCTACAATGCACCCCACAATTCTCTAAAGCTTACATCCTCTTAGATAAAGGACGAAGTAGGCTAGCAAACTGTGCTTGGGTAGCAGCAAATCGAAGCAGGAATAAAGTGTTGGTTGCGCAATAATAATAGCGGTATTTACAGTAAAAAGTTTCTTTAATCTTATTGGATGAGAGCATTCCGCAATTACATAAATATGAAACGAATTAATTTGGAAAGTCGCAGTCCAGAAAAATAAACAATTTAGAACAGAAAAGGGAGATATTCAAATTAAAATAAGGAATTAAAAGGACTGTTTCTAAATTAAAATTATCAGTTTTCTTCCATCCTTTATGTGTATATATATATGTGTGTGTAAAATATAAAAAATACGATGGCTTTGCTCTGCGCGAACAGGCAACCTATAATTAACTTTCCGCAATTTCAGGATTTTTCCCCTAGACGAGTACTTTCAAGAACACTCTGGCATGTTATATAACCGCTGATTTAAATGCCAAGTACACGCCATTTTTTGCCAGAGTGCTTCCTGCCATCGCTGCTATTAGAACCTCCGCTGCATTGTTTATTTTCTTTGTTCTTCTTAACAATAAGTTATGACGCAGAAATCTTAAATTTGATATTATTTAACTTGACTCATTATTGGATATGTAATTTTGGAGATCTTCGTCTAAAAGAAAATAGTCTGTCATTTGAACTGAATAAAGGTATGGAGCTTAAATTCTGCTGTGTCTTCAATTTTGCTACATTCCATTCCACCAAACAACGACGAGACCTGATTGCCCACCTTCGCCATTCCTGTACCCATCTTCTAAATTGTCAGAGCTTATTAATTAGCCGGTAGGATTCATTTCTGCGTAGGAAACACTCTCGATTTGAGCGTCTAACTTCCGTCGCTGTGCTGTAAAGAAAGGACAAGCGCAGTTATTCGCACAGTGTCAATCAAGCTGTCTGCATCAGCGATTTTCGCTTTTGTGTTGTGCTTAAAAAAGTTTCTTTTTTCGATGCTTCAAAACTTTCTTCAAAAATTCTTTTGTGCATTGATGTGACATGCGGGGTACCAGTGTTCCGTGTTGTGCAAAGTGATTGGTGAAAATCGATTCAGTTATTTAATGTAAATTCTTCAGAAAAATTATAATTTAATGGTATGAAAACGAGAGCACAAACCAAGATGGCAAATGAACAACAAAGTGAAATTGTAACGGCAAATATCGAAAAGTTTCAATGTGCCATCTTTGATGGTTCTAATAATGATATTCCAGTTAATAAATATATTTCATTATATGAAAAGAAACGTGATGCCAAAAATATTGGAGGTAAGGAAAAATCTCTAATATTCTCTGAGTGCCTTGGTGGTGAGGCACTTGAATATTTCATTCGGGAATGCTCGGAAGATGACTGGGTAAAAGTAAAGGAAAAATTTAATAGGTACTGTTCCATAGCAGCAGCAGCTCCCTTTAACGACTTCGTAGTTATTAATTATGAAAAAATTCATCACATTGATAGATATTTTCGTGCAATACTACGATATGGATCCACTCTGAAACCTGTAGAGTCATTAGGATTTTGTGAAGCAGAAGACATTAAAAATGAGCAACATCTTCGCCGGGAATCGAACCACGGAAATCTCGGTTACGCGTGCTGACCACTACACCACGAAGGCATGCGAAGAAGGCGGAAGAAATACCTTATAAATTGAATGACAAAACGTTGGTTGAGGCCCTCAACCAGGGGTTTCCAGAAGCCCAAAGCTTTTTGTTAACTGTAGAAAAAATTAATACGTCAAAGGAATGGAGTGAAATAGCTCAAAAACTTTTTCCAATTTCAGTGGCACTGGAGGAAGTACCAAGTGCAAGTAGTGATCACAGATTTTTTACCCCCAGCCAAACTTTTAGGCCGCTTAATTATCAACTAGTTCCTTCTTTACGTTATCATAATACAGTGACCAAATCTGAACAAGAAAAGAAGTGAATCTATTTTAAAGACAATGTCCAAATTGGACAACAAAATTTTACAGCTGTCACAGATATTGGTTCCCAGATAAACGTAATTTCAAAAAAATATTTTTAGTGGTATTGGTATACAAGGTGAATTAATTGAAGATAAACCTTCAAGTAAATTATTTGCTTTATCTAATCAGATTTCAGTGGTTAAAATTATTAAAATAACATGTAAAATAGGAAAAATCACTCGTGATGTAGGATTTTATGTTGTGAATTCTAATTTAAATTATTTATTATTAATTTCAGCTTGTGTTTCCCTGTTTAAATTAACAATTGGATTTTAATAATTATGAAGTCTACAAGTTTAAACACAAGCTGAGTAAAAATGTTAAATTAGATAATTTTTTTCAAAATAACTTTGTATGTAAAAGTGATATAAGTACTAAAAATCTGGTAAATATTTTGAAAATAGTGAAAATTTTGTACATGAAAGGGATATTAGTATTAAAAAATCTGGTAATTATTTTGAAAATAGTGAAAAAAAATTACAAAAATTGCTGAATAGTTATAATCATATATTTGCTAAAAATACATATGATATTGGTTGTATTAATATTGAACTCACTAGAGTTGTTTTACCATCTGAATTACCAATAGACCATATCGAACATCTCCTAAAGACAATAGTAAAATTAAGAAACAAATCGATGAGTTGGTAAATGCTGGTATAATTAAACCCTCTTTTAGTCCTTATGCTGCTCCTGTAACCTTAGCTTATAAATGGGATGAAAATGCAAAAACTAGATTGTGTATTGATTACAGAAATCTTAATCAAATTATAAAAACAGATTCTGAACCAATCCCTAAAATAGATGCTGTTTCAGATCAGTTAACGAATGCCAAAATTTTCTCTTCATTCGATTTATCTATTGGTACATAAAATTAAATGAAAAGGATACTGAAAAATTAGCATTTACTACAAATTTTGCACTTTATGAATTTACTAGATTACTTTTTGGTTAGCAGAATTTTCCAGCTGTCTTTCAAAGAGCTCTTAGACAAATCTTAAACAAATAGCAGATCCAATTTGTTTTAAATTATTTTGATGATAATATCGTATTTTCTCCAAATTTTGATGAACATTTAAACCATAAAATAATATTTGATATATGTGAGAAGGAAAATATAAAATTAAGACAATCTAAATGTAATTTTGCTAAAGAAAAATAAATTTTCTAGGATATGAAATTCAAGTATGCAAATACCAGCCCAGTAATGCAACTATAGACGTTATTAAGAAATTTCAACCACCTAAAAATTTTAAAGAATTGCAAAGATTTTGAGGAAGCATAAATGTATACCATAAATTTATTCAAAATTATGCAAAAATTAGAACCCCTTTAACGAATGTAATTAAAAAAGCTATCACCTATAAATGAACTGATGAATGTGAAATAGATTTTCAAAATTAAAGGATGCATTAATTTAAAGACCTATTTTAAGTTTGTTTAATCCAAAATAGCTATGTCATGTATTTGTTGATGCATCTAAAGAAGCTGTTGGTGCAATTCTCAAACAACATCCTGATGGTAATTTACATCCAACTGCCTTTTCATTCTAGAAAATTAAGATCTTATTAACAAAATTATGCAATCTCTGAGCTGGAATGTTTAGCTATTATTGATGCACTATATAAATTTTATTATTATTTACATGGTAATCTTTTTACTGTACGCACTGATCATACTGCTCTAATTTGGCTTAAAAATATTAAACACCCTACTGGCCGCTTAAATTAACTGTTAGAAATAGTAGAATTCCAGTTTCTGTCCAAAATTAATTTATTTTTAATTTTTCAAAATTCTCTATTAAAAAAGTTTTTCCCGATTATGATATTTAATACCTGATTTAGACTACTAACCCTAACTATGACAAATTATTTTTACCGATCTTGATCTTTCCCAGTCTGGCTCCTTTCCTTCTTCCCAGAGTTTTTCCGTTCAAAATTTGTTGTATACTTCCTCCACAGCCCAGAAGATGAGAAGAAGAAAAACACTATCAACACATTTTGAAAATCTGGCTTTTATAGCAGATTTTTATTCAAAGACGAATGTTTTTATTTCTTTTATCCCACACTAGGTTTCACACTGTGTGTATTACTAATTGTATCTTCTATTTGGGGAGGATACAAGAAGTGACAGCACACGCTCGCTGTCTCCCCAGGCAATACTCCTAACACCCACTCAAAATTTTATCTTTTTTATTTTTTCTATTATTGGATTCAACTATGGCCAAGAAATTGATTGGTTTGGCTCTTTACATAGTTTCCATACCAGCCACGATCTTCTGACTATAGTTTAGCACAAAAGTTTTACCACCCACCCACCCACAGACACACACACTACACACAACACACGCACAACACATACACAACTCAGAATGCACAAAAATTATGTATATCATTTGAAGAATTATGTGGTCACATGTTCTACTCAAATACTATGATAAATCTAAACCGATGTATAAAAGAAATTATATAAACAAACAAAACAACAAAAAAAGAAACAGTTTTTCACAGGCGGTTTAATATTTCTCATTCAATTAATTCAGTTCTCACTTCGCGACAAGGCACTCATAAAAACTCAAAATATCTATATTAAAAATTACGAAGTAAATCTCAAACACTTACTTCCTGGAATAAATTCCAGAACAGATCAAGCATGATTTAATTCGCAATAATAAAAGAAGGCGTTACCTTTGTTGTTGCGAAGCTTAGTTTCTCTAGATTGTCAACAAATCCACTATTCTACTGAATTTCAAATGTAAACAAACATGGCTGCTATGCTATTACGCTTAGCCACACTTAAACAAGTTTCAAATTGTTGATAATTCTACAAATATTGCATGCAGATTTACTAAAGTCACAGAAACCTTAACCGGAAGACAAGCACAACAAAATTTCATTTTTAAAGGAAAAAAGCACAATTTACAAGCATATAATAGTAAAGAAACTGACCTCACTGAGCCGAGTAACAGAGTGGACATATATATATTTATGTACTTTTGGTGAGGCCGATTGCAACCAAAATAGGAGGTGCACATCTCCATGATATATCAGTCCTATATACAAAATTTCAAAGTTCTAAGGCTACTCGTTTTTGAGTTCTGTGAAATACATACATACATATGTACGTATGCACAGATGCCACGAAAAATTCTCTTTAGAATCCATTTTGAATCAGTTTTATAATTTTTCGGGGGAAAAAGAGTCTTTTATTCTGTCCTTACGTACACATGTCACGCAAAAATGTCGTTAAATTGCATTCGATAGATGGATATTTTCTTTGAAATATGATACCCGAAATTTTTCGAGATTACAATACTTCCTTTTTCTTTGTACAAGGAAGTAAAGAAATGTATTTACATTCTTAAAAACTGCATCTATGGCTTTTAAAAGCTCAGTTTGTTGATCGGTAAGAAACAGTCTAAATCTGAATGATAAATATCTTACTTACATTTTGCTGAATGGCAGCAGACTCGAATGAAAAGTGAAAGGACAATGTATGACATTGTATCATTTCAAAATCGTATTTTGAAACCGATAGGGCTTTTGGGCTAATAATAAAATTATGAGTGCTTAGTTAGTAATAATAATGTCTCGTCAAACTAAATGAAAAGTTTTAAAGTTCGTAAGCTAATCCGTTAAGCATTCGTGATCTTCTTTGAACTGTTTCTCTGAAAGCAACACTAGTTTCGAGATTTTCATAAGCTACATTTGTAGTTATAAGTTCGCCTTCTGCTGTAACCTGAAATATCACGTATGCTTACATTCAGCAAATCCTATATAAAAGACAGCCGAATGAGTCATAGCATTTTTTTCTGCGTCATCGCATTTAATTTATTAACGACAAAGAAGTACGTTTGTCTGATACGATCTTTTAAAATTCAGGTTTTGAGATGCAGTAAACAGGCGAACAAATTGCGAAGGGAAAATAGTTCTATTTTTTGTTTTTCTATTTTTGCCTCTACCTCGTTCTCTTATTGCGTAAGTATACAAATGTAAATAAATATGTACAGCATAAATATTACATTTTAATTTTAAACTTCTTAATTTCATTCGTCATGATAATATTTCTTTTTTATGTTCCAAATAATTTGTCATATACCATACCTGTTTTTATTTCAACTATTATTTGACGCATGGTCATTAATATTTATTATCAACCAAGTGAAAATACAGCAAAATCTTTTACCTGAGTAAGCAATGCAATGCAAGTTTAACTTTTCAAGCGGAATGTTTTAGCATTTAAGGACTAAAAATATGCAACAGTCAAGTATTTGCTTTAGAAATTAAGTTTCTAAAATTAACTCGCTTCGTAAAAAGTTGATCATTGTTACGGGGGGTTAAGGATGCGAACATCTTTTGCAGTTCCAGATCTGTGTATTTGTATATGATTCTATACATATAACTTTTCCGAAGCCCTAACATTTAATAACTTGCTGTTGACCTGAAACCTTATTAATAACATATTATTGCGTGCGTACGGTTTCGTAATAGATTGAATGCACATAGGTTCGATGATAGGTTAATAAAATTTATTTAATCAAAAGAAACACTTCAAAGTTCTGGAATTTCTCACAGAAATTCTCTTACAGGTATTTACAGTATCACAGAGCACAGTTAGTATATACACTTCAAACTGCTAAGTATGTTAAACACAACCCCCAACGCAATGCAAAGCGCATCTAACGAGAAAGCGAACTGTGATGCATCTCAGTTCACGCGAAACTAACAACTCCCAACAACAATAACTAAGCAATTGAGAGAAGATGCTCTCTCTCCTGCCGTAAATAGTTTTCAATCGGCCGCCGAGATATGTCTATTACTTTCTACTTCTCGAAATTACTAGGAAAGCAGTACGAGGGTGAAATTACGGTTACAGTTAACATAGTGATCAATTATATTTATTCAATTTCAATAGATATTACGGTGATACATGGAACGGACGAAATTGTAGCCAAAGTGTCGCCGTTTGACAATTTCTCGCCAAATTTAGCGACAAAATAAGTCGCCAAAATCATCGTCAGCTTGGCGATATCTCGCCAAATGACGGAGGTATCCATTTACTCAATGTTAAAGGTATTTATTCCTGTATTCTTACTTTTCCGACATAGCTTCTCTTTAGGTTTTTCATGTTACAGAAGAAATACGACAGTTTTACTTATAATTCTGCTAAAATTACCTATATAAATAAAAAATTCGTAACAATATTTCCTTTGTGTTAATATGGATCACAAGCTGCTTTTTTACAAGAAAGTGTATTGCAGGAAAGAAACGTTTACTGAGGAAGACAATCATATATAAATCGCAATTCCTCTGTGCAATACAGAACAACATTCGAAGCTTAAATGTAGGCAAACGCTAGCCATACAAAAAAAAATGAAAATTGTATTATAAATGTAATATTTTTTTTTAATTCGACGAATATATCAAACAATTCAACTTTTAAATGGCATAACTTTTCTGTACGTCTTAAAAACATTGCCGGAATAATAGAAATATTTTGTATTATAACCAAACTATCATAAACAAAAGACTCACCAGGGCCTTTTAATTAACTTTAATTAACAAAACACAATTACAAGAAGAAATAAAAATAAAACATTACATTTAAGGACGTTAGAATTATACATGTAGGTTAATAAATAGATCACGGGGAACACCATGCTTAGTTCGTGATTCCAGTACATCGACTGAAGGCTATAGCCTTTTTTTTGGCCGGTCTTCCTTCCGGCGGCCGCTAGGTGGCGCTCACTAGTATTTTTCATTACAGTATTAGAACTTAGGCTATGCAGAAATACGGTGAAAGCTAGGAACTGGGTAAGATTATTCCTTACTTGAAGGCCCCAACTTGTGGAGCTGAAGAATTATTCAAACAGTGGTGACCAACATTATACGAAACATTTTCATAAATGTTTGCAAGCCGGATATTACTGGCAGCAGAAAGCCGTCGTAAAATTATTTCAGTAATACATCATGTACTGCCATTAATTTATTTTGGTTTGTTTCACATTTCACTCACTGCTAGTGAGGCAAAGGGAAAACTCCAAATTTTTATGTGCTGACAAGTTAGCGGAGTTTAGCCGCATATGACAGACGGATTTGTGTTATTTCATGGTACCAAATAATGAAATATATTCATTTTTAGATATATTTTAGGTCCTTCTAACATGCTATAAGGTATTTTTCCCTCCCTTCTGTATACCTTCGTGGTATAACGGTAGCACATTCGGCGCGTAATCGAGATGTCCAGGTTTGAGTCTTGGCGAGGGCACTGCTCATTTTTCGTATTTCCTACTTCAAAAATAACCTAATAACTCTACAGTGGCGCCCGAACTAAAAGATGGTGGGTGTTGATTATTCACCACCAGGATTTGGCGATTGGGTCCCCTAATCCCCAGTCGCCCTTTAAAAGGAGGAGTATATTTAAGGTATTTTCTCTTTCCTTTCGGTATGCCTTCGTGGTGTAATGTGAATACTCAGCTCGTATTCGAGAAATCCAGGTTCGAGTTTCGGAGAGGGCATTGCACATTTTTCATGTCTCCTGCTTCAAGACATCCTAATGACTCTAAAATACCTAATCATATTCAAGTTTTATTTCTAATATTCATGTTCACTAAAAGAATCTTTCAACATATTTAATGGGAAAGTAGAAGCAAAACCGCGTAGTTTAAAGACCAGCTGAATTCTTTTAATCTCAATTTTTCTAAAAGTCACTAAATTTAAAAACAAACCTCCTTTTATTCAACATTGACTGATATTTTTTCCCCTAATTCTCTTTTTAATAAAAGTTCTAAAAGTTCTATGAGTATTTTAACGCAGACAGGAACATTAAATCTTGGAAATTGAAGATTAAAATTTAGCACTCGTTAAAATTTTAGGCTATTTTACGCACTTAATATTTTTTCTTTACATTAAAATAATTTATAGTTACATTTTTCTCTTTGTGACTCATTCTCTGTATTACCATTTTCGTCGACTATAATGCACATTGTTCACGTATAAAGATGATAAACCGCAGTGAAAACAGGTTATTAAATAGCCATCTTGAACAATCTTTGAAAGTGATTCCTCGGAGTTAGCAGAGCATAAAAAGCTCTTTTTTCGTCAGGGTTGCCGGATTGACTGTTTTAATGCCAAACTGCAGTTGTCTAGTTTTTTTCCTCCCATTTTTAAAAGTTAGTATATAAAAAAAGAAGTCAAAAATTGCTTTACAGACTAAAATTGTTTACGTGAAAATTACACGCAATTTTTCTAATAATTAATAATTTTTAATAATAATAATTAGTCCAAAGGGACAATTTGCCCAGAAGTACTGTTAATTTCGTTTTCGTATTCTGCGGAGATTCACTATAAACCTAAGCGTTGTTTCGTTTTTCAAATTGTTGCCACTAAAATATTATCGCCCTGTATTATATTTAAAGAAACTAAATAATGAAGAATCTGCATAAATGTATGTATGTTTCTAGCATTGTAATAAAGCAACGATACCTAGAGCTATCGATTCTTGAATAACGTAATTGTCCTGCGAATATGGGCATCTGGAAGCCCAAATTTGAAATTTGGAATTCGCATTATTATCGATTTCATACTTCATAAAACTTTAGCGAATTTTTGATTAAAAAACTCAAGGATTTCAAAGCGAGCAATGGCAATGTTGTACAGAAAAAAAAATTTTATCTCCATCGCGCGACGAGACTGTCTATCGGAAATTCTAAAGATATGCTCTTTTAAAATTATTTTGCGATATTGCTCTTGAACTGAATTTTATGGTTTAAGTACGAAGAACAGGGTGTTTAAAAAATAAAGGTAACGAACAAAATGTTTAAAAAATAAAGGTAACGAACAAAATGTTAAAAAAAACGCCCCCTTTGGACATAATTTAAAATCTGAAACCTTTAAGATTTTTTTTAATACTTTTTTAAACAAAAACATGCTTCCAGAGATGCTGTAGTTGGAAGACATTTTTACTTTTTGAAGGACATGCAAATAAATTTTATGATTCGATAACCATCGAAAGGTTTTCTGTTTGGTATCAATACTGGCAGCAAGACCAAAACTCGGATAGTAATTTCTCTCTAACCTTTGAAAAATCCGGATTTCATTTATAATCATAATAATGAATTACGGAATAGCTTTGGGAATTTTTGTCTTTAATCGTGTAATAATCCCACTTAGTAAAGATGAAATCGGGAGACTGCTCTTTCATACGCTCAGGCAACTCACATTGCCTGGTACTGTTGTAAAAATTCTTGTTCTCAAAAATATGTTGTAAGGACTTCGCTATACTTTCAGAAATGGTAAAAAAATCTTTACATAAAAAAACTTCATGATTTAGATCCTGCTTGCTTCAGTTCAGGTGATAAATGATTTAGATATAGATGCTTTCATAATGATAATAGAAAAAATTGCGTTAAAATCTGCTTTGCTTTTTTTCTGGCTTTTGACTGCTTGGCTTTAAGCAAAATTTGAATTTGACGACACTGTTTTCAATAAGTCTGTGTTAACTTTCCGCGTCCCCGATCCATGATTCAGAATGCTGAACGGAGAGCAGCTGACAAACTCTCAACACTTCCGTAAGATTAATTTAATAACACTATTGTCCAAGTCATGGATGAAGACGAAGAATGTGGTACTTCAGACAGTTTCGCCAACAAAAGCTAGACAGGCAATAGCGTGACTCCGTTCAGTTCCCGTAAAGGAAATCCGGAAGCATAAGTTTTTAATTGGCCTATTACTGACTTTTAACTCGCCCTGCAATAGAAACATGCCTTGTTTACTCATTCAACAATATTTTGATTTAAACTGCTTCATTCATACTAGAAAAATTGGAGCAACGACAGTTTATTCATTGCATTGAATATTTGTGCTTAAGAAACGGTATCGTAATCTTGAAATACACTTAAATATGACTCTTGTTTGAGTTAAAGCACTCAATCAAAACATTTCAAACAGTTTTGATACGTGTTTTAAAACTTATAATTAATTAAGCATCAGATAGCTTCCTTATTTTAAAAAGTCCACATACCGAAAACGAGACAAAAGGATTTTTAAGAAATAGCGCTAAATATTCTCCAATAATTTTTAATTAGTAACTGCTAAGTTATATACTCATTACTGAGTAAATGGGTATTAATAATCGGAGTCTTAAATTTCGATATTTAAAGAATCTATTATCTAACTTGATAATGAGATGCCAAGTAGGCAGAACCGTTGAATACTGGTAGTTTGGTACGGGTTGTTGTAGAGTATATGCAGGAAAAGGAGTTTTATTTCTTTCCTTAAATGCAATATAAATAGAATAATGTAAATATTTTTTTATCTTATTATCTTTTATCTTTTACGAAGATTTTCGAAAAAGCATTCGAAAAATTTTAACATTCAACTTGTTTTTACTTTCTTAAATTTTATTTCTTTTTAATTTTTGCTCAAAGAGTACAAATTATCCATTTTCCTTAGAAACATTATAAAAATATTTTAATATTCATCTTTTCATTTCTTTTAGATGGGTATTAACAAGGAATATTAGGTGATAAAATGAGAATATCTGAATTCGGGATGTATGAAAGTTAAAAATATTCGAAAATATAACGTACGTTTGGCGTGGTGCATTTGATTATGAAAAAGCACTCGAGAGCTACCTGCCTAAGGGGAGAGATGCCTTCGTGGAGAACTTTCTAAGGGAAACTGGCTTGTGCACACTTCACACATGGGGAAAACCACGAAAACGCCTAAGCTGCCAGCTTTATTTAGGATTCAAGCCTAAGCTACCAGCTTTATTTAGGATTCAAGCCTCGAACCGAACTACCGATACTTAGTGACCGCTCGGCCGCTGGTGGGCCTTAACTTATGTTTTGTAAAATAGTTCTTACTGTTTCGTTCTTTGATTCGCTCTATAAATATATGTATATTGGTAATGGTATGTTGTGCAAATGTATATATATTTTTAACAAGATTTTTAAGATTTCATTCATAAGAACATGCAGTGGTAAATAAAGTAATGAAAACTGACATTCATGAATGAAAATCGTAACTTACTTCAGATGAAAAGAATATTCTTAATCTATGCGTTTAAGCATATTTAGCACAGGATGTTGTATTAACATAGTAACCTAATTAAAAAATCCTTATTATAGCACTTTATCATCTTTAAGCAGAGTAAAAATACCGAAGGTATTAATGATTTTGGAAAAAACTGTAATATGCTCACTAAGAGTCGGAAATCACGATATTTACAATTGAGTAACGCATGATAGCTCCTTCATATTACAAATCTGTGATACATTAAGGTATGTTTAGAGAGAAGTGTTTAGTATTAGAATTCAATTCCGAAGTGATTAATAATGAAATATTCACATTTTTAATCCATAATAATCGTAGTATGAGAAGTTATGAAATAGACTGTAAGTGAAGTCGGCTTGTGAATTAGGATAGTATTGAACTAAGTCCGAACAAAAAGATTAAAGTTATACGTTATAATTAAAAGCAATTAAGATGTTAAAATGATGATATGGTAAAATTAAAAGTAAAGTGTTAAAATAAAGTTTAATGAGACTCAAACTGAGTAAAAGTATTAAACAGTGACAATTGAGATCTGGTTCAGAATTGAAAATGTGGCTTTTAGGAATTTCTTTGCACACTTGAGGCAAATAATCGCTAATTCCTCTTAAAAGAAGACCCACCAGAGGCCGAGCGGTAAATTCGATAAACACTGCTAGTTCAGTCTGAAGTTCGAATCCTGCAAACGGGCTGACTGAGCAAAAAATTACAGAAAAAAATTGAAGAAGAATTAGGGCGTTATCGTGGTTTTCCCTATGTGTAACGTACACTGGTGTGCAAAATTAAGGACGAGACGGTTTTTTCAATATAACTTTGTACAAAAGCTTTCCAAATCAACACATTTAATACCGTAAGATCCCCAATACGTAAGGACATGAGTAATGTAAGCAACACTTACTAAAAGAGAAATCAGACGGATAAAAAGAAGCTTTATTGAAAAAGGAGCATGGAGCGCAATGCGACTGAAGGCCGAAACATCCCTGTGATGGGTGTCCAGCAAGAAACATCCGGTCTTTAATAGGGGATATGATCTCCCCTGACTGCTAGGCAGGTTTCACATCATTTGTGCATGCTGGATATGTGGTTGTCAATGAGCTGTTGAGACACTGCTGCTCGTTCCTCTTGTAGCACCAATCGCAGTTTCGGAATCGTTACTGGCGATAAGTTACGTGCTGCCACGGGTCTCCCTAGTAAGTTCCGTACATGCTTGACGGGATTTAGATCCAGAGACCTTGCCGACCAATCCATGTGTTCAATATCTTCACTCTCCAACAGCTCTTCGACAGTAACTGTGCGATGAGGTGGAGCGTTGTCGTCCATGAAGAGGAACTGAGGACCCATAGCCCTTGTGAAAAGACGCATGTAAGGAAGAAGAACCTCGTTACAATAGCAGTCCCAGGTGACGAACCTCCTTGGGAGATATGAAGGTCGGTCCGGCTACCAAGCATTATGTCTGCTCGAACGAGAACTCCGCGACCTCCAAAACAGTCCCTTTTGATGATGTTGAAGGGGTTATTGCGTGTTCCCCGCTCTGTCCAGATGTGTATGTGTCTAGAATCGCAACTCAGACTAAATCTGCTCTCATCTGTAAAGAGTACTCGTCCCCATTCATTGTCTCTCCAATTCCGGTGTTCCCGGCACCACAGAGAACGCCTTCTCCGATGGGCAGGCGTTAGAGGTACACACCGTACAGGGCGTCGTGCAAACAGACCACCACCGTGCAGTCTTCTGGCCACGGTAAAACGCGATATCGGTCGTCCAGTCGCCTGTGTCGTGTGTCTAGCGATTTCTCCCGCTGTCTGCCGCCTGTTTCTTCTGGCCTGTAAGGCAATATACCGGTCATCTGCGGGTGTGGTTCCTCGTGGACGACCACTACTAAACCCCCGGATAGCTGTTCCTGTAGTTTGAAATTGTCTCCAAAGTCGTGAAACGATGCTGTGAGCAATTCCGAACTCTGCAGCCCCACTTGTCACACTGCGGCCTTCCTCCAACTTCCCAATGATTCGACCTCGGGTAAAAGCATCCAGATGTCGTCTAACAGATTGATTATTCGCCATTTTTCGCTGAGGCAGCAACTCGGTGTGATTTTAACTGCTATACGGCGTGCAATCTCTTTGCCAGAAATACTGATCTTACACCGACAACATGCTTTATATTACTCAGACACTCCCCCATTACGTCTACCTGCATATCTGCGCATGTGCTACCGTACATCACCTTACTTAATCTCTTGATTGGTCTTTCTGTCCGCTCTGCCTCTTCGTTCAGCTGATATGCTAATTTTTCGACTTCGTCCTTAATTTTTGCACACCAGTGTATATAGGAGTCGGTTTTCCTTAGAAAGTCCTCCACGAATGCATCCCTCCCCTTAGGCAGATAGCCCTCCAGGCTCACGTAATCACATAAACCAAAACAATCACCTTGAAAGTTATTCGTAAAAGCAGATATTTATCGTAAACAGATTATTTATCCTAACTTAAACGTAGTAAGATAAAATTAGAATAGTCAGAGTCAATTCACTTAAAATATAAAAATAGGCCCACCAGTGGCAGGGCGCTAAAATCGCTAAACACTGGTAGTTCCGACCTGGGTCTGATTCTAAGCGAACGGTTGGCTGCATGGGCGTTTTCGTGGTTTTGTTCATGTGTAACATATATGTGGGAGAGTTTTTTATAAAGTTTCTCCACGAAGGCATTTATCCCGTTAGGCAGATGGCACTAGTATGCTTTGCCGTATTCTCAATAAGCTAAATCAAATAAAACGTAAGAACAACTGTATGAGTGGTCACATTTAACAAAATATATTGAATTAAGAGGTATTAAATGTTAGTAGTAAGAAAATTTGTGTATGAGTGCATCAAATAGTCAGTATGGTTTTAAAATTACGTATGAAAATTGAGACTTCATTTTAAAAATTCAGAATATATCAAGCTGCCTTAAAGGTAATCGAGACTCAAAACTAAACATTGGTAACTTCAAAGAGCTTAAAAGCATATGTTCAGATATAAATGATAAAAGTATAGGGAAATATATGAATATGTGGAAATTACAAAGGCTGAAAATTCAAATGAATTAATAACGATGTAAAATATTAGAATAAGTAATGGTAAGACTAGAACAGAATGAAAATTTGTAAAGCATATAAGATAAAAAGAACCCACAAAATACAAAATAAGTAAGAACTATTTAATGCATAAAATAAATTTTAAAAAATTAAAATTAAAAAAATTTAAAATTCTAAAAAATTTTTGATTAAAAATAAAAAACAAATCTAAGTTTTTTTAAATTAAATAAAAATTTCCGTTTTAAAAATTTTTATTTCGGTACGTTTGAGAACTTTAAATGTGTGAAAAAATCATGTAAAATTAAGTGAAATAGCAATACTCGTAAAACAAAATGTTCAGTTTTAAAAATTTTAAATTCGTTTAAGAAATTTAAACATGTGAAGAAATCGCGTACAGTTATGTGTAGTTACGAATAAGTAAAATCAAAAGCGTTAAGTGTTACGAATACAGAAAATGTCATTACGATCAGAAGATATGAAAAATAAATTAAAATTCAGAGTATGTTGGAAAGCAGAAAGGCAGAAAAATGTCAAAAAGTTATGAACAGCGTTTAAAATGAAATAACATGATAAATAACAAGCGTGAACTTGAATAATTACGCTTGTAAAGTGTAATAAAAAAAGTTAAAATCTAAAATATGCCTAAAGTACCTTGCTTAAATTTATGAATTTTTTTCAATTATTTTTAGTTTAAAAATTCTGATAGTCTTACAGCTTTCATTAATATGATTGACACTTGCTTTCAGTAAAACTCATCAGTCTTACCTTACAAGGACTAAAATGGCGGAGGTTGTTAACTTAGCATTTAAAGTTATAAATCTAAAGATGACGTCATTTATAGAACCAGACATAGCTCTTTTGTGATCACGACGCTTCAAATGAAGTAGCAATAATTGACCTGCATGTTACAGAATTCTGATTGCCCGTAAGTTTTTAACAAGCAAGGTCACCGAACATTTGTTTTTGATTTCCTTTCTTTTGCTTTCGTTTGCTGCAGAATGGAAATTGACATCATCTCTTTAAAGAGCTCATTTAGATTGCTGTCTGGACTTCCATGTCAAACTTTATAGACATGAGGGATTTCTGTTATTTGGAATATCAATTATTAAAGTGGAAAATGTATTACTTAATGAACTGTTTCTATTGTTGTTTTAGACACAGCAGCAGCAAGAAATTACTGGTTTGAAAATGATGAGGAAATTACATTGGCTTATCGAAGCAAAAAAAGATTTTTAAAAAAAATTATATAAAATAAAATAAATAAATAAATAAAATCTGAAAGGTTTCAGATTTTAAATTACGTCCAAAGCGGCGTTATTTTAACATTTTGTGTGTTACCTCTATTTATTAAATATCACGTTCTTCGCCCTTAAACCATAAAATTCAGTTCAAGAGCAATATCGCAAAATAATTTTAAATTGAGCATATCTTTAAAATTTCCGATACACAGTCTCACGCGCTGGAGATAAAAACGTTTTTTCTGTACAACGTTGCCATTGCTCGCTTTGAAATCCTTGCGTTTCTTAATCAAAAATTCGTTAAAGTTTTACAAATATGAAATCGATAATAAAACAAATTCCAAATTTCAAATTTGGGCTTCCAGATGCCCATATTCGCAGTAGGATTACGTCATTCAAAATTCGATGGCTCTAGGTATCGTTGTTTTATCACAATGCGAGAAACATACCTACATTTATGCAGATTCTTCATTGTTTAATTTCTTTAAATATAATACAGGACGATCAACAATTTGAAAAGTGAAACAACGCTTTTAGTCAATCGACGCAAAATGGCAAAACGAAATTAATAGTCTTTCTGCGGAAAATGCCCCTTTGGACTAATTAAAATTATGTTTAATAAGAATAAAAATATTAATTATCTAAAATGATAAATGAAATAAAAATTAATTACTTGAAATAGTTTTTAAGTCTAAAATCTGCCTTTTCATTTATTTCTATTATTCCAAAAAATACATAATTTTATTAAATAACAAAAAGTGAGTTCAACTTCCCGATTTAATAATTAAAACATTATCATAGATATAGTATTATTTTCGTTGTTCTCGCTAAGAAAGCTCAAAAGTAGTATTGGATTCGAAATTTGGCGATGAATTTTTGCCGATTTATTTAAATATTTTACAAACAATTTCGAGGTTTATTTAATTTAATTTACAGTTATTTTATATTCAGTTAGCTTTCCTGTCGCTCTTGCTTTCAACTCATACTTTCTTGCCAGAATGCAAATTGACTAGCGCGCCTGTATTCAAATGAGGTGGAAAGAAGTTACTATTTAAGGAAAGGTTTTGGAGGGCGTGTTCTGCCTACTTGAAGGCCACGTTGCTAACTTTGATTTTCTAGCGATTAGAATTAAGCGGTGTTGAGTTATTCTTGCCATTAGATTTGCTTACACCAACTTTGGACTCACAGCCAGCTTGCGCAATAGTTAACCTTTAAAGCCATTCAATTTTAAGTTATTCATTACTTTTTGAGTTGAGCCAAAAGTGTTAGATTTTGTAAGCACCAGTTTATGCCGACTGTAAACTTTATTTGAGTTAATAAAGAGTTCTTTACACTCTTCTCCTGACTTTAAAGAACTTGGTGAATTCACCAAACAGTCTTCTGTGATACCGAAACATACACGGCGTTACAAAATTAGCATCTGCTAAATCCATATACATGGTCAAATCGCGCAAGCGATCATGCACAAACTTTACTATTTTTATCCATTCCTTAGAATTTTATCTAAGTTTTTATCTCTTTCCATAATTGGGAAGAAAAAAATGCAGTTACTTCATTTTAGGACAGTGTGGAAACACTTCATATTTATGAGACGAATTTTAAGGAAAGAAAAGCATTCATGCAAATGCAATGAAATCTCTCATATCGATCATCTCCATAAGATGACTACCCTAAGAATATAAATAAACATCAGTAATGATAATCATCTGTAAGGCGACCATCAGATCAAAATCAAAATCAGATCACAATCAGATCAAAATCAGATCTAAAGATCAAAATCATTTTGAACCGTAAAGGGTCACCTTAAGAAAGTTTAGATGTATATTTACACTGATTGATCACATGAAAATGTAAGGATCATACTAAACGTTTCCGACGTGAAAACGGGGAGGAACTAGTTTGACCTTGCCAGATGTTATGGGAGATAGCAAGTTCGTAACATTATGAAGCAAGGGACGGCCATGCGCAGCTGAGCATTCTGTATTATTGCTTCGCTACCAGCCGGATAGCAAGCCTGTCTGATGCTCTCTGAAAATGACATTTCAATTCCAAAATTCTGCGGTATGTAAACAGCTTAATCATATGGCTGTTGATCAGACGAAACATTATCATTTATAAAAAGATACTCATAACATATGTATGGAGAAAACTGCTCATAAGTAAAGCTCATCCTTCAAAATTCTGAAAAACATTGTAAGAGGTAAAACCTGCCCAGTCAAACGTAATCGTTATAGTTGAATTCGCGGAAGAAGTTATGTACTCGTGAATGGGGGATCTTAGAATAAATTCCTCAATTAAAATGCATTTTTAGCTGGTATTTCCATTAAGCATGTTTGTCGTTTGACTCCAGGTGAACTAGTGCTAATGATGGTACTATTGCGCATGGTTATTCCTCATTGTAACATCATGAGCCTGTTTCTCTCTCATACATCTCGCAAAGCTTAGTCAAGGCAATGTTTGGAAAAGAATGGCTATACCATATCTTCCTCGGGAAAATTTAACGGCCATCATAAAATTTTCATTTCACCAAACCAGATTGAAATCTACTACAAACAAGGTAAAACCGAGATTAAAATGTGCTGCAAACAAACCAGATTAAAATGTACTGCAAACAATCTTCTTACTGTTAAAGATACTTTTCAATTTTAAGTACGATTTTCAAGGAAATATCCTATAATACGAAAATGAATAACTTAAAAACCATTACTAAAAGTTAGATCTTTTAAAGCTCAGTACAGCTGTCTTTTAACGTAGTTTTTTTTAGCACTGTAATCGTGAAAATAATGTCTTCGAGCTGAAACGAAATGCTATAGAAACTAAGAGTTTGGCAGAGTTTCAGATGTTGTTAGGTCAAAGATTTACTCCGTTTTCGTTAATGGATTTTGTTATTCCAAGTGAAGAATAACAAGATGAGTTAATTTGAAATTGCCAAGTTATCTGCATAATGCTTGCTATGTTGCCTCAAAAGTCTAGAAGAATTAAATACGAGCGTTATCTCTGCTGTAATGATGACTGGATTTGGTTATAGATGAGGAAGCAGAGCCCACTTCTATGTTTAAATGTAGAAGCATGTAATAGATCTTTTTAAAAAGAATAATAGTGTGAAAAGGCATATTCATTCAATAGCGACGCCATTGTTCATGAAACATTTGATTACACATGCAGGGTATCGGAAGTAAATATGAAGGTTCTTGTGAGATTACTTTTATTCATTTGTTGGAAGAAAGACTTTAGTTATTTGTAAACGATTAATAAGCCGTTATATGTAATAGTAGAAATAATCGTGGGGCCGCTAACAGAGGCGGATTTTAAATCAAAATTGCAACAGAAAAATTTAAGAGAATTTAGTATAATAATTTTTATGTACTTCATTTCTCTAATGTCTCTGTCCCTAATGTCCCTGTCTAATGTCCCTGCCTTTAGTTAATGTTCTAATGTAGCTTTATTTGAGTACTCTATAACATTATTTTTAGTCATATAATTAAGAATATTTTGATATCTAATTTTTTTAACTTATTAGAGTATTTTATTAAGCAGAGTAATTTTGAAAATTTTTGAAATGCATTTTATTTTAATCTTTTTGGTTCCTTAATGAAGAGAGTTTAGTAAAAAAAGCAAACCATTGTCTTTATAACTATTCACTGTAATTAGTGTAGAAGCAAAGTAAGTCATATCACCTTTTTTCGGAGATCTTCTAATATATCTATTGGTGTAAGAGTCTATTAAATTGCTTAATTTTTTCTAAGAACATGTTGATGTAAACATTCTTCGCTGTTGAGAGCAACGGATGATAATAGTCAAATGGTATCTTTGGAAAAATTCGCCAGTAATCGGAAATTACGTTGGAGATTTAGAACAAGCTCACTTTGGAAGAATTGTGAACATCGAAATTCTTCAGTGATTAGTTTCATCTTTAGGAAAAAATATTCGATAAAAATTATCTCTACATATAATAAAACAAAGAGTCTGTTTGTGTGTGTGTGTGTTTTTCGTTCGTGTTGCGAGTAAGCTAATAGACCCAGGGCCACGAAATTTGATACATAGGTGTATCTACACAAGAGCCAGTGCACCTCGAAGCGAGTTTTTCGAAATTCGAATTCGAATTTTTTTTTATTTTATGTCTTGTGACCAAATCGCGTCATTTTGAGACATAACGGGCTACAGGAAAGCGAGATTTCACTCTATACATTTCATTTTTACATCGTCGTGAAGCGTAGACACTTAGCTATTTTACGAACTTAAAATAAATTTCGTATTTCAATAAATCGATTAAATACGAATTTATTTAGGAAGGTGAGCTTAACACCTTTTCAGCGGAATTTTTTTAAAAAACTTATTTTAAAAAATATGCTGTTTATTTTCCTTTGATTTTTGGACACGTTGAACTTTATTCCTTTCGACTCCTTTTAAAAAAATTTTGTAAAAATAATAATATTTTGTATTTTTTTAAAATTTTTTAAATGAAGCTTCCGAATA
>KK114678.1:414052-433217 GCA_000611955.2 Stegodyphus mimosarum
AAAAACATTTTATAAAATGCTTGCTTAAAATCATCCTATGCCTGAAACGAAGCTCAAAGACTTTGCTTTACAAGTTAAATGGCTGCGATGTGACTGCTGACACATTTCCTCAGAAGATTACCTAAAGTATCATAACATTTCAAAATTTTAGAAAAAGGATCATTCAAACTATCGAGGAAGAGAATGTTTAAAAAATTTTAAATTTATTGCAGAATTTTTATATAATTTTGTATGTTGTCATGGTGGTGCTTAAGAACGGGGATATAAATTATGCTTTAACAAATGCTTAATGCACATCTCATGCAATTAATTTGCTAAAAATTCAAGATGTATATGTTTTTCTGGAGATACATCAGGGCCGTATACAAAGGAGGGTTGGAATCTTAACAAAGAGAAAAAAGTTGGAAGAACTTACGCGGCCATAGGTCCCAGGTGTGTCTTTTAGGCATTTTTCCGGTACGTTTAAAAGCCAGATGAAGGCTGGCCGCATAGCAGCTAGTAATTAAATAAAGAAGTTTTCTAAAATTTTGGAAAGTATCTCTTTGGGACAGTATATTATACCTGCACATACGTATGTGTGAACTATTTTAGGAAAAAATGGCTTATAAAAAAAAGGCATAAGTAATTTTTTTTAGTAAGATTTGACGGCATACTGATGCTCAACATTTTTTTTTTTTTTATTATTATTATTGTTGCAAATAAATTGAAGTTACTAACATCATTGTTTTCTCTGAATTGTTCTTTTTAAATTCTCTTAAAAGAAATTATCTTCAATTGACAGTACGTTTTTATGATCAGCATTTACAAAAAATACTACTTTGCATCGGCCGGGAATCGAACCCGGGCCGCCCGCGTGGCAGGCGAGCATTCTACCACTGAACCACCGATGCTTCGAATATAAATAGCACGCAACTCATCTTGAAAAGAGAATGCCCTAGTTTACAATGCAGTTTGAAAGATAACGATTGAAGTCATCCTAATGAATTTACTTCCTTTTTCTCCTTTCCGGATATGAAATGAACTAAAAAACTTTTTTCTTTTTTTTTAAATTTCGAAATCGATTGTTTTTATTCAGACTTTTTTTTTAAATTTTGCTTAAAGATTTACTTCAAAAAAACTTTAATTTTGCTTAAAACGTAAGTTTTTCACTTATTAAACTTTATATAGATTTTATATAGACATATATATATTCGTCATAAAGCCAACCTGTAAAAGTAGGCACTTTCAGTCATATAAGTGAATATGATATAAGCCAAACAAGTAAAATATGGTTTTTTTTTTTTTTTTTAAATAGATGGAGCCTACCTTACGTTGTCATTTCATTTAATTACATAACTTTAAAACTTTAAATTATATTTTTTTGCCTTGTAATCCTGCAGATGTTTTTACTGTTGTTTTGAAGTTCGTATTTCATGGCAGAATGATTGCCAGAGCCTCAGAGATGATGAACTTTTACTTTCTACCCGAATTTTTTGAGGAGAGCATCCTCAAATGAAATTTAGGAATTTAAAATAAACTCCACTGGATTTGATTTTTTTATGAAAATGACTGAAATTTTCTTCGTTTTAAGCAATAACTTAACACCTTTAAATGATAAATTAAACCTTGACTTGGACAGATAAATTCTAGAGGTTTAATATAATTTTCGGAGTATCAAGAACCTAAAAATGTGACTAACTAATAACAAAAGCTGGCTTTATGCATAGGTGACGTATTAATTCGCAAAGGGCCCATATTTTTGAAGTCGCCAGTTAAACTGTTCTTACAAGCTGCTACTAAATAAAAGTAAATTTCATTTTGAATTATAAATTATGTTTAATTTATCCCGAATAAAAGTGCTGAAACTTGTGCTGTTAGTAATTGCGAATCGAATATGGATATAAATTCAGAGTTATTATTGGAAAAAAAAAAGAGTGAAGTAAATAAATGATGAAAACGTAACCGGAAATAAGGAAATATTTTAGAAATACTTCAACAAGACAACGCGACGCACTTCCTAATTCATTTAGTTTACTTTCTTGTAAAAACTCCACTATGTTTTTAAATGCATGTTTAAGTGGAAATAACATGCAAGCAAATCTCTCTGCATGATATCGATTTGAAGGCCTTTTGTTTTGGTGGTAGTAGGTCATTCGGATGTACAGATTACTTTTCGCCTCTACGAACCATTATCCGACCTCTCTCATGCTGGAAAGTTTGCTCTTTCCGTTTTTTAAAATTTTAACTCAGAAATGCGCATTTGTGCATTAAAAAAACTTGAAGGATTTTAAGTATAAGTGTTTGCATAAAGTAGAAAAGAAAGATGGAACAAAGAACGGCTAAAATTCACTGACAAATATATGAACTTTAAAACTTGCGCCTATCAAGCTTTTAACTAAGTTGTTAACGTGAATTAACATACTGCCCATCATAAACTTCACCTCTGTGACGAAGTCGTCTGAAGACTTGCCCATATGTGGTACGGGCATCTCTTTCTTTAGAAATGAGCTTTAGAATTAGTTTTTGACTGTGCAGTATTATTTATTTTAGTTTACATTTTTCTTCTCTGAATGGCTAACCTGACCGTAAGGCCGCGTTCAGAAGGGAGCATATAAAGGGCATAGGGGCATAGTCATAAGGGCATAAAATACGGAAGTTCCGTTCACACCTGCGAGACGGGAATCTAAGCTGTGGCCAATGAGAGAAGCTAAATTTACGCATGCGTGGATGTGTCTACAGCTTTCCCGCTCGATTGATTTCCCGCGTTCGCTCTGCTTGTTGCCGCTTCGTTTTAGCTTCGCTCTGATTGGTCGACACTTATCCCAAGTCGGCATAAAGTTGAAAAGTTGAAACCTTACGCCAAGAGACCTAAACCCATGGACCTTATAAGAAAGTTATATAAAGTCTTATAAGGTCCATGCCTAAACCAGATTTTGTGACGTAGCACAGACTGGTTGCCTTGGCAACGCAGCTCGGCTTAAACCACTTATGCCCTTTGTGCTCCCGTGTGAACGCAGCCTAAGAGTAAAAGGGTCTAACGCCCTTTCGGGCTAAAAAAAGTGATTTAGTCTTAAAACGGCGTTTTGCGACGTTTCCCTTACTGCGTTGTTTCACTTTCCAAATTGTTGCCACCAAATATTTTCACCATGTATTATAGTTAAAGAAACTAAGTAATGAAGAATCTGCACGAATGCTCGAAAGTTTCTTCCATTGTGAAAAAACAACGGTATCTAGAGGCATTAAATTTTGAATAACATAGTCCTTCTACCCAACATGAAAATTTGAAAGCCCGTGAATTTTGAATTTGTTTTAATATCTATTTGAAATTCTGTAAAACTTTAACTAATATTTGATTAATAAACTCAACGATTTCAAAGCGAATAATGGCAACACTATATGGAAAAAAACGCGGGAAACGGTGTATCGGCAATTCTAAAAATATGCTGCTTTGCCGTTTTTCAATATTTTGTGATATTGCTGTTAAATTGAATTTTTTGTGGTTTGAGTGCGAAGAATATGATATTTAATAAATAAAGGTAACACACAAAACGTTAAAAAATCGCCCTTTTGGACATAATATAAAATCTGAAAGCTTTCAGATTTTTTCCCCCCTTTTGCTACTGAAATTCGTAAAATGCATCTAGTTATTGTAGTTAGTAGATTTTAATTTTCCTCCTTCCATGCTACAAAATATCATTCCATCGTCTTTCCATGTTTTAAAAGTGACCATGCCAAGATGAAATATCATGTTATAGATAAAATTTCCAGATGTGTCATAAATGCAAAATGTAAATGCTTTTCATTACCTGTACGTATTAAAATAGCGAACACAATAAAGGTAAAATAAGCTTGCCACTCATGCTTATGTGTGCTCAAAATATCAATATAACAGGGACAATTGGGAAATTTAACACTCTCTCGATATATATCTATATATGCTTTATTTTTTCATAAAATTTTTTGTTCTCCTCTGTTTGCACTCTTGTAGCGGCATGCTGCCTCATGTAAGATAAAAAGTATTTAAATAAAAATTATAATTTAAACTAGCAGTAGTCCTTAATTCCCTCTCTCTATTCTAAAAATAGTAGTAGTAATAATAGTAATAATAGTTTTCTCGACTTGCGTTATTTCTAGATCAGTCTATGTCACATGTCTTGCATAATGGTCATGACGTAGCTAATTCGGAACCTGAACTCAAAATTTCGAGAACTGAAACCTTTCTCTCAATAAGCAACCTAAACCAAAAACCTTATCTCTCTCTCTCCATACTGGACAATTGCGCAGTTTTGCGTCAGCTCTCTTCCCGTAAAGATGCTAGTTCGTTCGCTTAACCTCTGTCAGCTATTGCCCATTGCTAAAAAAATATAATCTGTATAAAATTGTGGGGTTCATAGCGCACCCAAAATAATGACATGAAATGAAAGAGAATGTCTGTCCTGAGAATTAATTACTCAGGAATAATATTTTGTGTTGAATTTGCAGCTACGTCTGTCTTCGAGTGTCATCTTTCAAACTGCACAATAAAGCCTCTCCAAGTTAGAATGCAAAGAACAACGCCAATCTGTTTCAGCTTTCTCTAAATCATCCCATTACATATATACCTCATTTGACATGTGTGAGAGACTTAAATGCTGAAAAATAATTCAGAAATGTCTTTTGTAATTTGCGTACACACTTTCACATATATTTTACATAAAAGCCTTTTGCCTTGCATGTTATGAATTCTCGTAAACATACACTAAAATAGTAGAAAATTTAATTATTTCGTCATCGCTCCACAAGGAGCGGCAATTCAGGTGTTGACACGCAATTGCATGATTTGCGATATGCAGATGTTTCGCTTTCTAAACGTAAGCTTGCTAAATCGCTTTGCTTGGTTGTTTACTGTTATGTAATGAATAATCTGGATATTGTTCGGAGAACAGCCTTAACGCCAAAAAGGGAGAAACAGCTTATTGTGGTGTGGCAGGCAATGGTTGTCATTCGATGACGTACTTCCTCTAGGCAGACAGCCGTAATACTTTTCCCTTGCTAAGGGATTATCTGTAATATTACTTATTATCTGTAGTATTTATTATTAGTATTTATTACTGTAGTATTTATTATTGTACTATTTATTCTGTAGTGTTTGATTATCTGTAGTATTTACTTCTGTTGGCAAGATGAAATGTCGTCCATACCCTTAAAAAAGCCAAGTTGGAGCAATCAAGGCTGTTCTCCGAACAATATCCAATAATCTTTATCTTATTGTTTTCAAGGGAGCTTTAGCAGAAGAAAATTTCAATGAAAACAAGAATACTGAGAAGCAGGAAAAACAATTAAATAAATAGTTTTCAAGCAGAGTTTCACAAAACGTTTTTGGGGTTCGCCAAGGTGCTGAAAAACTGCATAGCAGGTGTCCAGACATGCTATAAAATACATATCCCTGAAAATTTAAGGTTGCAATACGGCCCAAGCATCAAGGCATCGAGATCGTAAGACAATGGAGAACCATTGTTGTAAAGGCACTTAATCAAGCCCAAAGGAGCGTTACCTCAGAACGGCTGTTAATTTCGTTTTGGCATTTTGCATCGATTCACTGTAAATGCGCATATCGCTTCTCAAACTGTTGCCACAATATTAGAGCCCTGTGATATATTTAAAGAAATTAAATAATGAAGAATCTGCATAAATATATATATGTATATTTCTCTGTATATTTCTGTGATAAAACAACGATACTTAGAGCCATCAAATTTTGAATAACGTACGTTTCCACCCGAATATGGGCATCTGGAAGCCCAAATTTGAAATTTGGAATTTGTTTTATTATCTGTTTCATATTTTGTAATCCTTTAACGAATTTTTGATTAACAAAATCAACGATTTCAAAGCGAGCAATGGCAGCACTACAAAAAAAAATTTAACTCCAGCCCGCGAAACTGTGTATCGGAAATTCTAAAGATATGCTCATTTTAAAATTATTTTGCGATATTGCTGTTGAATTGAATTTTATGGTTTAAGTGATGTTTAATAAATAAAGATAACACACAAAACGTTAAAAAACGCTCCTTTGGGCATAATGTAAAATCTAAAAGCTTTCAGATTTTTTTTTTCTTCCTCTTTATTCAGTTTTGATGACTTCATTTTCCACTGATTTCCTGTGTTCAAGATTTTGATTGTGAAGGATAACACCAAGCCAAATAATGGAATATGGTTTGGAGATTCTAATGCAGATGTGTCTAATCTTTTAGCTTCCTTGAGCTACACTGGAAGATGATATATTTTGGGGCACACAAATTATTTCTAAAATCAGTGGCAGCATATGGCTTCCCGAATAAGCTAATCACACAACTGCGTAGTTTTCAGCGAATATTCTCGTGTTTGCTCAGGTTTGACCGCAGAAAGAAATTTTTGAATTTCACTTCTAAGAGAGAAATCAGCCGGTTTGACGAGTGAATTCAGATTTCTCAGTGTGTACTATATTTAAGAAATCCCATATATAGAAAAATTTTAAGTGAATTTTAAGTGATTACCTTATTTCATATAGCCAGCCGCTACTGCCTAATACTAACGATAGATGATGAGGGAAAAAAGTATATTCAAGTAATTTAAACGTTATTATTTTATGATTTGTTTAATACAGTGGCAATAACATGGAATTATTTTGATATTGTATTTGACATTTTATACATAAAATTTCATTGTAAATTTTGTTTATAATTACAAGGATAACAACAAATAATGAAATAAATGCAAAATTTGAGCTAGAATTTGAGAAACTAATGTATCAATTGTTCGACTGAAGTGGTTACAATTTTTACGGAATTCTCAGGGTGTTCATCCGATAATCCGGTTCTAATTTTACTCTTAGTGGGCCTCGCTCTTGGAAATAGTTGTTTACAAATGCATGTACTGTAGGCATTAATAATAAATCAAGACATGGATAACACATGACTGTGCAGCGAGGCATATTTGTCTGTGGGCAGGTATCATTTCTAAAAGTCCAGTAAAGAAACGTGACCATATTTTTCTTTAAGGTGAATGTCTGATAGCATTCTGTTTGAAAATTTGTTGGAAATATCTATAGCTGTTACCGTGAAAGATCAAAATTGGAGAATGTCGACATTTTGACACAAAATCGGACTTTTTAAGAAAGGACATGCCAGTTGTTTTCCATATTTCGATTTTACGACTCAAATTATTGCCAAACTGCCAAGTTTTGTAAAAATCGCGCGAGTAGTTTTCAAAAAATTAGCTCTCAAAATTATAGGCCCTCAATGTTAATTGAATTTAATATATATTTATTACCATCTCTTTTTTATTATACTTACTTGATTCCGTCTTCCAAATTTCGAAATTTGGGCTTAAGTAATTCAGATTCCAATTTAGCGCGGTCTTTCACAACTGGGAATGCCATTAATAGCGAATTTTTTCAATTTTCCCAAGTGTACGTTTCGGATCCTGGATCCCCCAACAAACTCTTACCAATATTCTTGTACCAGCTGAGAGGTTGACTCTTACGTTCGACGTACCGATGATAATTTTCTGCAGCTGGGTTCACAGGATAACGTGAAATGTAAGTCCAGCTGCTCCAGGAAAGTCATCACAGACCCTTTGCCGTCAAAAGTTGCTGCTGGCTTCATTGCCGTTCTCATTGTTTCCATGATGAATCCGAATCCCTCCTTTGGGTTTGGTTGTGGGTGAGGGAATTGAAAGGTTGGAGGGGTCAATGAGAAATTTTCACTATCTAGCGGCATGGTTCGTTAAGAACAAAATCGGGCGTCAAATGTGGGTTATTTCTTATTTAATTCAGTGTTCAATTCTTGAACTACACAAACACTAATAAGCGAATAATCGCTTAAGTGTGTAAATAGAGATGTAAGACTTACGAAGGGTTAACTACCCTTTATTTCTTGTAATAAATACACGCTTAGACAAAAAATACGACGCACCAAGGAGGAGTTATCCGAATGGGACAAAAAGCGGTAGAAGTGATGTACATGTACAGAAAAACAAATGATTACAGTTTCAGAAAAATTGGATGATTTATTGAAGTGATAGAACTTTACAAAGTGAAAACGTCAGTAACGCGTTTGTGTACCTCTGGTCCTTGTGCAAGCAGTTATTCGGCTTGTCATCGATTGCTAGAGCTTTCGGATGTCGTCCTGAGGGATATGGTGCCAAATTCTGTCCAACTGGCGTGTTAGATCGTCAACATCCCGAACTGTTTGGAGAGCCCTGCCCATAATGCTCCAAACGTGCTCAATAGCGGAGAGATCCGGAGACCTTGCTGGCCAAGGTAATGTTCGGCAAGCACTAAGGCAAGCAGTAGAAATATATGCAGTGTGGGGGCGGGCATTATCTTTCTGAAATGTAAGCCCAGGGTGGCGTGACATGAAGGGCAACACAACGGGCCTTAGAACTTCGTCAACGTACCGCTGTGCTGTAAGGTTGCGACGGATGACAACCAAAGAGGTCCTAGTATGAAATGAAATGGCACCCCAGACTATCACTCTTGGTTTTCGGCCTGTCTGCGGAAGACAGTCAGGTTGGTATTACACCGCTGTCCGGGGCGTTTCCAGACTCACCTTCGGTGGTCATCGGGGCTCAGTTCAAAGCGGAACTCACCACTGGAGACTATTCTACTCCAGTCAGTGACATTCCAGTGCGAATGAGCCGACACCGCTGCAGACGAGCTTGACGTTGTACAGAGGTCAATGGTAGTCGGCGCAAGGGGCGCCGTGACTTCAGCCCCCTTTCTGTGAGCCGTCTATGAATGGTCCTTGCGGTCACTGAAGCACTAGTTGCACGTACAATCGATGATAATGATGCATCTCGGACTGTGAGTGCCGCTCTGACGATTGCTTGGTCTTCACGTTCTGTCGTTTATCTAGGCCTACCGCTTCCTTTTTGACGCTGTGTGCCGCCGTGATTCACCCATTTCTGCCAACATCGTCTAATAGTGGCATCGCTGCTGCTCAAATGTCGAGCTATTCGCCGATAAGACCAACCAGCTTCTTTGAGCCCAACTACACGACCTCTCTCAAATACTGACATCTGCGCATATCGTTCGCGCACCTTTATGCGACGCATAGTTACTGTCTACCAGAGTACACAGAATGAAATTCGTGAAGAATTTATGACCTCGAATAGTAATTTCTCCTCTTAAATATTCTGCCAGTTGCGCAGATCAGATGCGCTGTATCGACAACCGTTCATTCACTCGCAGCCAAAATGTAAAATTTTGCATTTGCCGTCGAAACCTGTATGCATATCAATTTGTGTCCAATCTGCTTTATATCTTCTCGATGCGTCGTGGTGCGTCGTTGTTTTTGTCTAAGAGTGTATTAAGTCGGTGAAGCCAAACAAGGGCCGAGCGTAGCAATAGCTTAGAGAGACGTAGCCAGAAGGCAAACGCCCGCTAGTCAGGAACTAAGGCTCTCTCTCGAAGTCGGTGAAACAACGACTTAAATACTACTCTTTTCTCATTTGCATTAACTGCGTTTCTGAAATTACCTTCTGGTAGGAAATTGTAATCTGAAACTAGAGAGACAGGAAAGATGCCTAAACTTGAAATAACTGTTAATAAAATTAAAATAAACGTTACAAACTGTCTATTCGATCTTGCTGTGCCGTCCATGCCGGAGCTGCATATAGCATTATAGGCCTAATGGCTTGTAAATGAATTATCCTCTTTGTGCTTCAGTGCAATTTAGAATTTCTACCAAACAATGCATATATTGCCATGAAAGCTTTATGAGCTTAGCTTTGATGTGAAGGATGTGAGGCCTAAAAGTAAGTTTTTCGTCCAACTGTACTCCTAAATATTTAACACACTTAACTTTGGGAACTAAAAAGTCGTTTAATTTAATACTGCGGACTTCTGCTTTATCGAATGTGAAGAAAATGATTGGAAGATTTAGTGGTGTTTACTTTCATTTTTCATGTATTAAACCATTGCATGAGGATATCTGCAGCTTTTTGAAGTTTTTCCTTTGCTCGATGGGGATTAATGGAATTACACAATATTGCAGTATCATCCGTATAACATGCTAAAAGTGAGTTCGGGATGTTAGTGAGTTAGGTAAGCCTTTTATATAGAGAATAAATAAAATAGGAGAAATTAAGCTTCCTTGCGGTAAACCAGCTTGAAAAAATTTTTTGACTGAAAGGGTGCTTTTGATTTTCATTTGAAGGACCTTCTGTCTAAATAATTGGCAATAAGTATAATTAATTCGGGTGAGAGCTGATAACTGATAAGTTTGACAAGGAGTCAAGAGTGCCAAACCTTGTCAAATGCTTTTTCTGTTTCCAAGAAGAGCACAACTACTGTCTCTTTCTTGTTAAGCTAAGCTGTGATGTGTTGTACTATTCTCGTAACCTGTTGCACGATGGAAATCCTGGTCTCTAACGAAGTCAGTGAAACATCGACTTAAATACTACTCTCCCTCATTTGCATTAAACGCATTTCTGAAAATACATTCCGGTAAGAAATTGTAAGCTGAAATTACGAAAGACAGGAAAGTGTGACAAACTTAAAGTAACCGTTATAAACTTGGGATAAACTTTACAATATATTGAATGTGCTAAAACGGAATCTTAAAACTTAAAGTCTACTTAAAACGGAAATTTAATAGCTGTTCGACAACAAATCAAGAAATTCGGCAGTTTTTAATATTCACATGACTAATGGATATTCATTATATTTATATAGTATAGTAGACATCGATTAACTGAAGTAATATCGGAAACGATGTTTACGGAAGCCTCAAATAACATATAGCCTAACAGCTGTTAAAAAATGCATAGCAAAGAGTAATGAATTAAACCAGGTATCTGCAGCCATTTTTGGTTCCAGGTAAAAATCGACCAAAATATGTGTAGTAAGAAGACGTTTTCTGTTAGGTGTATTTTCATTTTAGAACAGTCTATCTTGGTGAATAATAAGATAAATTTTATCGAGAAAATAATTATAGTATGCTTTAAACTTTAAATACAAAAATTAAAGTTCTAAATCTAAGTACTATTATAAAAACAAACATAACTGATTGAACTTTATTTTTTTCTTCGGTATTAATGGCTTCCTTGATGTTGAAATTGTGACGTAATTTTAGTCAAGTCTGACTAATACTTTTAATCGTCTGAATTTTAAGTAGTTAAGCTGCTCTTGTTCTTACTTAAAATAAATTTCATGTATAAAAATATTTGCTCGCATTTATAAGTTGAACCGAATGCGAACAAAATGGCAAAGCCTTTAAAAAAACGTGGACTACGGGTTGCGTTGTCAAACTTATCGTTTTCTCAGTGAAATTATGTTCACATTTTTTTTAAATAAAAATGTATGTTTGTTACTGCAACTTTTTGATCAAATAAGAATCTTATGGCTATTCTTTCTTTCTTTTTCATGTATTCTCCAAGTACTCGTTTCATATTTACTTTTTTATAATTTATTTTTAAATATTACACTTTATTTTCGGAACTGAAGTGGGTCACTTGAAATTATGAAATGGATCACTCGGTGTTCCTCCGGTCATAGGTTACTGAAGCCTGACCTGCATTATGGGTTACAGAAAATACTATAAACAATTTATCTTCATTTTGAAGCAACTTAATTTGGAGAATAAGCTCACTTCGTTATATGAATACAATCAGCATTCAAAACAAGCAAAACACTTTTCAAAGCAGGAAGAACAAGGTTCTTGTTTATATTACTCTTGTATTTGGATAGGAACAGAACAGAGAATAGACGATTAATAACTGTGCATTTAATTTATTTTTGCGGTTTCGCAATTTACTTTTAACGGATGATTTAAGAATATTTACTATTTCAGATTATACACAATGAAATGGCATACTATTGTGAATAAAAACAATTCCTCAGCACCGGTGCATCATATGCTATGCATTATCTGCTATTATTTTGAGTATTTTTTCTCTTTTCTTTCTATTTCCTGTGAACTTTTCGCATAACTCGTAAAACGCTTTTTGCCGTTAAACTTCTGTTGTTTTTTAAACTTAATTTTCCTGTCGTTTCGTAATAAGAGAGACCTATCTTTTTTTAGACAGGGACCGGTTAATATGCAGCGCGGTTAATCTGGAATCAGCTATACTTTTGACAAAAGCATGATACTTTTCAAAACTCTAAATATATTTAAATTTGTAATAGGGACGGCATTCACCTCGTAGGTTCAAGAGACACTTAGTCCACCTTTTTCAATCAGAAGAAGAAAAATACTTTTAATGAGTATCTAATTTCAAGCAATAACAATTAGGTGAAATGAGGTCTACATACTTTTATGAACATTTTTTACATAAGACAACCAGTTTTAGTTCATTAAGTTTTAATTTAGTGAGAATCGTAATGGGACTTTGGTATACATATGTTGATTATTCGAACTTCCTTCTCCTTCCCCTTGAGAAGAGGTGAAATTTGTGAATGAATGTGTTGCCAACTCAATTTGCAAAGAGTACTGGAATTTCAGGAGCAAGAAACGTAAAACATCAGTTGTGTCCTCACTCGGATTCAAACTACTGTTGAGAAATATTTGTTGATATTGCTAGAGGATGGCGCTACAAGTCCATCTAGTCGATCACATGACACCTCCTCTTCTGGACACGTGACTGTAGAGAAACTGATGATTAATTCAGTCTTCTTTGTAATAAAATTCAAACGATTCAAACGGTAGTATATATTGGACTGTTAGATATGTTTTATGGAGTGATTATGCTTCCCCTTTTCAAGTTCTGTAATTGGATTTAGGTTTTTAGCCTACCTTACGTATAAAGGCATATGTAATTAATTAAATTTTAATCGAAAAGATAAGAAGTCATCCGATGCCATGCAGCCTGTTTATTCGTTTGATTTTTGTAGTTTCGGTTTTAACCAGTTTCGCAACATGGTGCTTTGGCCATCAAGACTCTACGATAGTTAATGTTTGATAATTTGCGTTTTCGGCCTTAGGATTTAGTGCTTTGTATAAAGACTGCACAAGTTAAGTTCTTTTTAGATAATTTAAAAGTCGGGAACAAAAAGCGATAAACAATAAACAAGCACATCTATGTGCTTCTGTAACGCAAATTATTAAACATAGAGACAAATATTTAGAAGATGAAAAACAAGAGGAGATGGAAAATTGTTCGGAATTGTTAAATAGCAAAGAAACAGAACTACACAATAAAAATACAAAATTTGATTGAAAATAACTTAAAATTAGAAGCATATATTAAAACCTCTATGTAATACAATAATAAAATAATAATGAAGATGTCTAAACTGGACAGTTATTTAAAGAAATGCGGTACTCAAATTGTCAACACGAATTTAAATAATTCCTCTAGGAAAGTCGAAATCAAAGGAGAGATTGATGGTAGTGGGAAATTACCCAAAACGGTAATTCACAAATTTTACGGAATCTATAACAATTGGATAAGTTTTTGAAATTCATTCAAAGTTACGATTCATGATAACGTTATGCTTCGCGAATCGAAAAATTCAGTTATTTAAAAACCTGTTTATGTGGAAATGCAGCATCAGTAAGCGGAGGTATTTCCGATTATTATTTATTATTAATCTGTCAATTTCAGAGGCGAATTATAACTCGGCCAAAGACATTCTTAAAAAAAATTCTGTCAGAATGCCCAAATTATCAATATACGCATCCCAAACCTCTTAAACTTAAATCCCCTTCAAGCTCATATGAAGTGACGAAATTGCGGAAACTATGATTATAAATCAGAAGCCTCTCAGCACTGGAAGTGAAACCAGAAACCTATTCCAGCATGTTCATTCAAATTTTGATGATATCAAAGATATCATTTTCGAATTCCATCGTATGAATAATGGAAGTTCTTCAACATATGATTTAAACGAATTTCTGAACTTTCTCCGGCTATAAATAGTGTAGAGTCATTAGGTTATTTGGAAGCAGGAGATGTGAAAAATGAGCAACGCCTTCGCCGGGAATCGAACCACGGACCTCTCAGTTACGCGTCCAGTGTCCTGAGCAATACACCACGAAGGCATGCGAAGAAGGTGGGAGAAATACTTTATATACTCCCCCTTTTAAAGGGGGACTCGGGATTAGGAGCCACATTCGCCAAATCGTGGTGGTGGAGAATCATCATCCACCACCTTTTTTAGTTCAGGCGCCACTTTAGAGTCATTAGGTTATTTGGAAGCAGCAAATGGGAAAAATGAGCAACGTCATCGCTGGGAATCAAACCACGGACCTCTCGGTTACGCGTCGAGTGTGCTGACCACTACACCACGAAGGCATGCGAAGAAGGCGGGAGAAATACCTTATAATAGAAAATCAATTGTTATCTTTTCCACTCAACCAAAAGTGGAAAAGAAGAGCATTAACAGTTAAATTAACACTAACTTATGTTTTAACGCACCGGCGCTAAAACACAAGCAAGCTATCATCACCACACATGAATTTATGGCAGCCCGCGTAAAATCGAAACTGAATTTTCTGTTCACATTTTCATGACTCAGAATCGTCTACAATGTTTACAGCTAATTAAAAAGAGATACACTCATGTCCATATAAAGGATAATGTCACTTCCGGAAAATAAAGGGTCAGAAACAAAGCGAACGGGCCTTATTCATAAAGCCCATTTGTTAAACAAAAGACAAAGAGCAAAAAAGGTGCTGTATGTATGATACCATTCATAAAATTACGATTTTGGTTCCTGGGAGCAAGTACAAAAAATAGTCCCTAACAAAAGCTTAACATTATATGGTTGGTATGATGTTAATGCATTGTATGTCTCCCATACGCTGATATACAGTCCGTACAAGGCCTAGGCATGCGGAATATCAAATTATTGAGCTGATCTTGGGGAAGATTACTACACTCAGCAAGCAATGCTCACCGAAGTTCAGGTATTGATGTAGGAAGTGCTTGACGGGCTGCAATTTGTCGGCCAAGCATATCTCACATATGCTTAATCAGATTCAAGCAGGTGAGAATGCTGGCCCATACGGGTGATATCCTTATATTGAAGGCATTCCTTTACAATGTTTGCACGGTGAGGACGGGCGTTGTCATTCATAAACACAAATTCGGTGCCCATGGCACCCCTAAACAAACGTACACGTTGTTCCAGAATGATGTCAAGATAAATTTGGCCTGTCTTGGTTGAGATCTGAACATGCAGGTCTGTTCTGGAGCCCAGTATAATTCCACTCCAAACGAGAAATCCTGCACCACCGTAACGATGTCGTTTAGTGATGTTGTCTTGGTGGTAGCGGGTACCTGGAGATCTCCATATGAAAGTCCGATGTGAATCAGATTGCAATCTAAATCTGGAATCGTCGGAAAACATCACACAAGCCCACTGTGACGATGTCCTCAATGCATCCACATGCATCACACAAGCCCACTGTGACGATGTCCACAATGCTCTACTCCAAACTAACTGCTGGCGGTAGAGAGTTGCCGTGACGGAACACATCTAACAGGCCTGCGCGCATATAAACCAATCTGTCCCAAATGTTTTGAAATTATCGTATCTATGGCTGAAGATAGCTGACGAGATAGGTCTGATGCTGTGCCCCATCTGCTTCTTTTAGCAGTTACTGCCAAACACAGGTCATCATTCGGCGTCATAACGTCGAACGACCTGTACTGTAATGTCTACTGACATTTCCATCACTTTGGAATCGTTGCCAAAGCCTACAGATGATACTTTGGGCTATTCCAAGTTCCTCGGATACTTCAATCTTAATACCACCACATTCCAGGAAGCCGATAATTCTACCATGTAAAAAATCATCCACATGCGTCCTCTGTGTCATAACTATTCAGTTGTTTGACGGACCGGGTTACAGAACACTTTTGAACAATTTTACTTCTTTGCTACCATTCCTTATATACACTTCTATTGCACTCTCTTCATTGTGACGTACTATCGGCGCCATCTGATGGCTTCCTGTAATTTGCATATTATTCTTGAAGATGTGTGCGATAATTCTAGAAGGGAAATTTTTACTTTAAGGTTCGATTTCAGTGTGATTCTGAATTATCCTTAATTTATGGACGAGAGTGCATTTGAAGCAGTAGGCGTGTTGTTTCTTGTACCTTATACCTAAATCAGAATTTCAGAATGCCGACATTGCCAAGCCAAAGTTTGTAAAATATGCAAAGGTAAACATTCGGAAGCCATATCTTTTAGGTACAGTTAGACAAATAAAAATATAAAGGCTGATAAAAAATATATTTTACCAGCTATGAAAAATGATACACAAATTTAACAGCAGAATCAAGAATTGTTTCGCCGTTTCATACAAAGTAAGTAATATAATACAAATTTGTGCAATAAAAGTTAAAATAGCTATAATAAACAATTTTTGCCAGATATCTCTTGGTTACTGGAAGTATGAAAATTTTGGTAGTCACGAGTTGACAAATAAATTAAACCTCACAGTCATAAGACAGGAAATATTAACTGTCTACACCTCTGGTAACAACTCACCTATTCAAATGAATTATGCCGCAATGAAATTAAATTAGAAGTTCTCCTGACTTAGAATGAAAGTTGAATTATTAGTAATTGATTCAAATGTCAGGTACTAACAGAAGAAATTAGGCAAAACGAGCAGTTAAAAAATCTGATACTCGCACCATAGCAAAGAATCCATTACCAGAATAAGTCAAATGACAGTCAGAAATAAAGTCAAATGACAGTCAGTGAAGCATTAAATACCACTATAAAATATATTAAATACGACTATATAAATTGGAGCAGAATATTACTATAATAAAATAATGGGACACATTAAATACTTAAACAAAAACTTTGTTGCAATAGAAGTTATTTTTGGCTGGTGCATACAAGGACTAAAACGTGACGATAACGATTCTTTAACTTTTAGAATAGTTGTAAGGAAAGATTTCATTTTTGAGCAAATAAGAAAATTTTGGGACTTGGAAAATTCGGGAATTGTTGATAATGAATGAAAACTTCGATTCAGCTGAAAATGAAGTTGAATATTTCGAATCAAATATAACGCGTCAAACTTTTCGAAACAAATATAACGTATGAAAATTCTCGCTTCAAAGTTGATTGCCTTGAAAACCTGACACACCAAGTCTAATTGTTAATAGGGATATCTCGGAATAAAGAGTCAGTCGACTTCTAGAACAGCTGGAAAGAAAAATCCTAATCTATTTTTCGAATACCGAAACGTCTTAGAAGCAAAGCGAATTTAAAGCAAAATGTTATCGAATTAGTTACAGAAGTTTCAACTCAAGACGATGTACTTTTTCGCCAACATACGGAAGTTATACGCGAGGATCGAGCAAATTACGTATTATTTATGATGCGTAATCACATGCCGCAGGCTCCATTCCTTTAAATGACTGTGCCGCTTCAAAAAACTGCCTGTGTAGCTTCACAAAATAAGGTAGTATGCTGGGACAAATTTATACCGAGAGTATTACAAATCTTGTTAAGATTCAGGTATAATCGTATAGCTCTCTCTGAAGATATAAAGCAAATCTTTTAGCAGATTCTCATTCATGAAAAGGACAGAGACGCATTCAGATTTCTATTTTCTGAATTCCTCACTGATGAAACCATTTCACTTGACATATTTTCATCTCATTCCCATTGATTTCAGATGCCATTTAGTAGCATTTTGTTTGAAATATATGATAGATCATTTCTATTAGCCGCCACTATTAAACATCTCCTGAAAAAAATATAATTAACTTTATTCTAAAACGGTTAACCTTTTGAATGAGAACACTCAGAGATAATGTGACTGGACATCAAATGACAACCATTGAAGCATTAAATACGATTTTAGAATAAGTCCAGATTTTTAAGGAAAAACGCATGTAGAAGCAAGAGGCAAACTAACAAGAGGCAAGCTTCAAAACAGGAAAGCTAACTCAAAACAATTACATGAATTATGAGTTAAAACAATCATCGTTTAGGATGAAAATCCCGAAATTTTTAATAAAGAAAATTTCCCATTTAAGGTCTTGGGTATGAGAAGGGATAATTAAAATAATTTGCTGTATTTTCATGCTCAAAACCAATTGTCCTTTACATCTAAACCAATACAAACAAAAAACAATTCTCGCACAAGTGATAAGTCGGATATTCAGTCCGACTGGAATTTTAGGACCTTACTCTATTAGAATAATATAAACTACAATAGAATAAATGTACTCTTTAAAATTCAATATATTTATTTACCATAGCAACATTCTGGCTCTAGCTTCCCTTTAGCGTTACATCTCATTCATTTTATAACTCAGAATGCGCAAAAATTATGTATAACACCTGGAGAATTACCTAATCGTTGCCACATATTCTATTCAAATACTATGATAAATCTAAAACGATGTGTAAAAGAAATTAAACAAACAATAAAAGAAACAGTTTTTCACAAACGATTCAATATTTCTCATTCAATTAATTCAGTTCTCACTTCGCGACAAAGCAAAAACACATAAAAACTCAAAATATCTATATTAAAAATTTCGAAGTAAATCTTAAACACTTATTTCTTCGAATAAATTCCAGAATCGAATAAGCAAGATCAAATTCGCAATAATAAAAGAAAGCGTTATCTTTGTTGTTGCGAAGCTTAGTTTCTCTAGATTGGCAACAAATCCACTATTCTGCTAAGTTTGAAATGTAAACAAATATGGCTCCTACCATAAACAAAAATTAGGCTTAGCTGCACTTAAAGAACTTTTAAATTTTTGATAATTCTACAAATAAGCAGATTTACTAAAGGCATAAAAACTTTAACCGAAAAATAAAAACAACATAATTCAATCATCCTTAAGGCAAAAAATGCACAATTTACCAATATATAAGAATAAAAACTTAATTCACTGAGCCGAGTAACAGAGTGGATATATATATATATATATATACATATACATGTATTTATATACTTTTGGTGCGACAGCTTGAAACCAAAATAGGAGAAGAAATAAAGAAAGAAAGATTCATCACAAAGAAAGATTGCCACATTATATTTATTTATTAAAACAGCATAACTTGCATCGAAGGTTCAGTATACCTCGGTTCATATCTCAAACTCCTCTCACTTACTCATAAGCAAACAGAAAAAGCGCCCTCTATTGGCATTACAGTTAATGTTATGGGGAATTTATCAACACTCCCCACCTGATAATTTTTACAAAATTATCACTATATCAGCATACAAAAAATATA
>KK114678.1:433371-446926 GCA_000611955.2 Stegodyphus mimosarum
TAGATAAACAAGACTATAAATGTTAAATAAAAGTTGATAGTTCAGTTCATTTTCAGTCTGATAGTTCAAGAGGGTATATTAACTGCACAGGTCTCTTAAAGTCCCCTCTTTTAGTTTTCACCATACATGATCTAACAAGACCATCACGTCCTTTAAACACTTGAATTATTCGACCTAAATTCCACAAGAACTTAGATTTTGTTGTTCCCTAAAGTAAAACTATATCACCAACGTCAAGATTCTTCTTACGTTCAGGAGTATCGAAGAAATGAGCATTTCGTAAATAGAGAAGGTATTGATTTTTTTATTTTTTCCAGATATGTTTTAGAAGTGTTGTTTGATATTGTTTTCGTTTCAGTAGACCTTCTCTAGTTGGAGAAGTATTCAGGATTTCAGCAAAATTACATGGATATTCAATTGTATGTCCGATTAACAGAAAATCAGCCGGTGTAAGCGGTTCAGGTTCATGCAAGTCATTATAAACATATGTCAAAGGTCGTCTGTTCACAATATTTTCAACCTCGGTCAACACAGTCATAAATTCTTCAAAATTTAGTTGAGCTCTGCCTAAAATCTTTTTCAGAGGTTCCTTAATGCTCTTCATAAGACTCTCGTAGAAGCCTCCCCACCATGGGGCAAGTTCAACGATAAATTTCCAGGTAAAGCCTTCATTTGCTAGAAAATTTTGAAAGTCTTGTCCTTTAATTATACTGTAAAAATATTGCAAATCTTTAGCAGCATACCTAAAGGTTTTCGCATTATCCGAATAAAAGGTACGACAGTTGCCTCTTCTTGAAATGAAACGTCGGAGGGCCAAAATGAATTTGTTTGCAGACATGTTGGAAACAAGTTCCAGATGTAATGCCCGTGTAACGGCGCACGTGAACAATACGATGTACGACTTCTGACTCCCATTTCCAGATGTAATGTAAACAGGACCCGTGAAATCCACACCGGTAACGTAAAAAGGTGGTGTTTCTGTAATCCTCTCTTTGGGTAATTGAGCTGTCATTTGTTTCGCTGGTTTTGCTGCATATTTTCGACATATCAGACAGCTTCCTATGACTTTCTTCACCAATTGGCGGCCTTTAGGAATCCAAAACTTCTGTCGCATTTTTGTTAAAGTTGTAGCCACCCCTGCATGTAGAACGTTGTTATGTTCTCTTTTTACAATTAATTCAGTAAATCTGGAGTCTTTAGGAAGAAGAACTGGATGTTTTTCGTCGACTGTATACTCAGTACCTTCTAGTCTTCCTTTAATTCGAAGAATTTGGTTTTTATCAAGAAATGGTGCCAAGCTGAATATACTAGAGCTCGGAGAAATTGATTTGCCAGATTGAAGTGCCTTAATTTCAGGTGTGAAGAAATCCATCTGAGCTTTGCGAACACAAAATACTTCAGCATCCTGAATTTCAGAAGCACTTAATGGTCCACTATTAGCTGATAGTTTTCTTGCTTTAGCAACAAAACGTTTGATCCATGCCACAATTCTCAGAAATTTCAACACGCTACTAAATTTTCTTATGTCTAATAGTTGTTCATCTTTTTTCACAATAACGTCACAAACAAATATCTTAGTACGGCGTTCTAATTGTTCATCGTTCTCTATGTCAAAATTCTGTTGAATTGGCCAATTAGTACACTGATTTTGTAACCATTCTGGACCATACCACCAAAGTGAACAATTCTTCAGATAATTCACGCTCAAACCTCTGGTTAATAAGTCTGCGGGATTTTCTTTACCGCTACAGTGTTTCCAATTAGTGGGATTCGTCAAGGTTTGAATTTCTGCAACTCTATTGGAGACAAAGGGTTTCCAGTTCCTAGAAGATCCTTTGATCCAATGTAATACGATCTGTGAGTCTGTCCAGAAATATACATGTTGACAAATATGATTAAATAATTTAGTTAGATATTTTGCAATTCTTGCTGCAGTAACTGCTCCCATCAATTCTAACCGGGGTAGTGTTAAGCTTTTAAGAGGAGCTACTCGAGTTTTCGATAAGATGAAACTTGTTTTAATTTCACCAAACTTATTTATGTATCTAAAATATGCTACACTTCCATATGCATTATTACTTGCGTCACAAAATATATGTAAAGAAATGTCACTATTTAGCCTATTAACATTCTGAAAATATTTTCTGTCAATCGACATCCCTTGTAAATGAGTTATTTCTGCGAGCCATTTTTGAAATTCAGTTTCAATATCTTTTGGAAGTTGCTCATCCCAATCAAGACCTTTTACCCAAATTTGTTGCAGCAGGATTTTAATTCTAATCACAAACGGAGATATAAATCCAGTAGGATCATAGATTTTAGCTGCAACTTGTAACACTGTTCTTTTAGTATATGACACACAGCTAATTAAAGATGATTCTAAAGACTTTAAATCTAGTCTAATAGAATCGTTTTCTGTATCCCAATTAAGACCTAAAATTTTAGCTTGTGTAGCGGAATCATTCATGGATAAACCATTTTTTAACCACATGTCCTTTAACTTCTTAGAATTTGTATTAAATTTACGTAAATTCATACTCGCGTACTTTAAAATAGTTACTGCATCCGATGACAGCTGATACGCCCTTTCTACTGTATTTGCTCCATAATACAAATCATCAACATATAAAGATGAATTGAGCATTTCATAACTTTCGGGTTTTTTAGTGATGTATTTTTTAATATGGTGTTTTATTGTAGCTGCTAGAATGAATGGACTGGTAGTAATCCCAAATGGTAAACGTGTCATGTTCATAATTTTGAACGATTTCCAATTATCATTTTGAAACCAAAAGAATTTTAAGTATTTACGATCTTCCTCGGCAATACTTATCATGAGGAATGCCTTTTCTATGTCAGCGGAAAAAGCGATATTGTGTTCTCGAAATTTAAGAATAACATCTAATATGTTAGGATTTAAATTAGGTCCAGCTTCTAACAAATCATTTAAGGATTTAGAATTTTCTCCTTTACTTGATGCATCGAAAACAATTCTAACGCGAGAAGTTTCTTTATCTGGTCTTATCACTGCTCTATGGGGCATGTAATAACCTGATTCGAGATCTTTATTCTCATATACTTCAACAATTCCATTTTGTAGCTGTTCTTCAATTATTTTTGTGTATTCTTCACGCACTTCTATATCTTTATCCAATTTAGCTTTTAAAATCTCAAAACGCCTTTTCGCAATTTGAAAATTATTATTTAATTCATCAGGGTTAGATTTCCAAAGCAATTTAGTTTGATATCTACCGTTATTAAAGGATAAAGAATTTTCAAATTGATCAATTATTTGTTTATCTTTCATAGACAATTCTTCACTTTCTGTCAAAATACCAATAGAATCCAATTCCCAAAATGTTCTGATGTCATTATTTATTACCGCGTTCTTCATAACGGCAATATTTTGTGAACAAGCTTCCTCTTTTCTAAATTCTGAACCAGTAATTACCCATCCAAAGACAGTTTTTATTGCGCCTATATGCTTGCTAATTGCGATTTTTTCGTCTAAAATAAATTCCCAGATGTAATCTGATCCTATAAGGATTTGAACATCCAAATATTTATTTCCGTAGCATGAGTCAGCTAGCTCCAAATGACGATTAGTCATAAATTCTGATATTTGTTTATTCGGAGGGGAAATTATGGCGCCAGAGATGCATGGTATGACGAGTGTTTCGATCTTGAATGTGTGGGCGTTATTCCTCGCTTTAATTTCGAATTCTACAACTGGATACTTTTTCTGTGTTGCTTGTTGCATTCCAAAGGAATAAACAGAAAGTAGCTCATAGCGAATAGGTTTTAGTTTAAGAATATTCGCTAAATTTTCATTTACGAAAGATTTTTGGGATCCATTATCCAAAAGAATCCTGGCAATTTTAGAGTTAAACTCTGATTTCGCAACAACTGTGCATGTTTGTAAATAAACATTTTTTGAACATGTCATGCTAGCATTACACTGTGAAACTGAACTGACAATTTCAGAATTAGAATTATTTGACATTTGAATATTCTCAGCATCACAATTTAAGTTCAGTGATTCTTTACATTTATCTTCAGGCTTATTCGTTTGATTAATTTTTGCAGAATTATTATTTCGGTTATTACCCAAACAAATGGAACTATGATGACTTCCACTTTTACATTTGAAACAAGAAAGTTTGTTAGAATAACAGTTTTTACTAATATGATACATTCTGAAACATTTAAAACAGCGTTTAGTATTCTTTAAAATTTCTAATTTATTTTGTGGTGACATTTTACATTTAAACGAATCGTGTGGCGCAGAACAGAATATGCATATAGTGTGTGCGGTACTAAATGACATCGCCGAAGGTGTGTTCTGAATCTTCACGAAAGTGTTTCGGTTTTGTAACTTTGCATTTGTATCACTAATTCTTCCTGATGGGGTTTGGAATTTTGTTTCGTATTCATTTGAATGCTTGTTCTTTATTAGAAATAATGTTCTTTCCCTACTTTCAACTTCCGTTTTTAGAATATTAATTATTCTCGAAACCTTCCAATCTTCATCTGATTCGCATTTTTTAGTAATATCTAGAACAATATCTTGCGGTAGTAATTTAATCAGTATATTACACAATAGAGATCCATAAGTTTCTGAATTTACCCCTAATGCTTCTAAATTACGAACTTCTGTTTGACAAGTATCTAACAGTTCTCTAAGCAAAGAGACATCTGATGATTTCCTAACAGGTGTTAGATTCAGCAACTTAGTTAAATGAGAATTAATAACTAAAGTTCTTTTCCCAAATCTTTCCTTTAAAGTTACTATAGCTGCGTCATAATTGTTGTTTGTCAGCGTAATACCTTTAATTGCATTCGCGGCTATTCCAGTTAAGTATGAATGTAAATAATTAAATTTATCAACGTTAGATAAATCTTCATTTTTGTGTATCAAAGATTCGAACTGGTCCCAGAATCTTTGCCAATCGGCAGGATCACCATCAAATCTTCTTATTGATAATGAAGGTAATTTAACAAATTGTTTTTCTAATTTTAACAAACTAACAGGTTGTTGATGTGTTCTTTGTATAACTGGTTTGCATTTATTAATAGCAACTTTCAACTTACATGTACAATTAATCAATTTTTCATGATACTCATCACATTTAATAATTTCGGTTTCAATTTCTTTAACATCTGTAATTTGACTTTGGATTTCAGAATCAATTTCTTTTAGTTGTTTAGACTTCAAATTTAGTTGTTCTGAAAGTTCTTCCAACTCTTCTTCTTCTATTTCATTTTCTAATATTTTACTTTCGATTTTAGAAATTAATCTTGTTGTAAGAGATCTTAATGCAGTTCGTTTAGCCTTTGCTATTTCCATTTTGAAATCAATTTCTATTCTTTCAAATTAACTTGATATTCTTTAACTAAGTTTCTCTTTCGATTTTAGAACGTTAAGAAGAGGAGTTAGAAGTAATTTGCAATATAAGATTCATATTTAACAATAAAGAATAGTAAAGCTTACCTTGTTGCAGATTAAGATTTAATAATCTTACCCAAATTCACATCAAATTGTAGAGTATCCAATTCATTGAATCAGGAGAAAACTTTCATTTTTCAGAACGAACACAATCGGCATACACTATATGAAATCGAAACACATTCGAAGAACATCAAATTATATTGCATTTTGAAACAAACGACAATCTTCCCGGCTATGCTCACCATAATAAAATTCAAGAATAAAAACTTCTCTTTCATCACAAAGAAAGATTGCCACATTATATTTATTTATTAAAACAGCATAACTTGCATCGAAAGTTCAGTATACCTCGGTTCATATCTCAAACTTCTCTCACTTACTCATAAGCAAACAGAAAAAGCGCCCTCTATCGGCATTACAGTTAATGTTATGGGGAATTTATCAACACCATGCAAACTAAAAACTTATAAGGTGTTACTCCCCGCCTTCTTAGCATGCCTTCGTGGTGTAATGGTAGCACACGCGCGTATTCGAGAGGTTCGAGTCCCGGGGAGAGCACTGCTCAATTTTCCCATCTCCTGCTTCTAAATAATCTAATGTCTATACAAACTGATTATGGGACTGTAAAACGTACTGCACAATATTTACATCCTCTTAAACTCTGAATTTTCTGCACACTTTAATGTGAGGTTTTTGATTAATTAGAATATTTGTATATTATAGAAAAAATTAGTTACGCATATAATTGCACAATTCAGTTAGATAAATCTTGTCAGAGATCAGGTAGGGAGTGTGCTAAAAATATTTGTTGATATTGCTAGAAGATGGCATTACAAGTCCATGTATTCGACTACTTAGCGCTTTCCCTTCTGGACACGTGACTATACAGAAATTGATGATTCATTCAGTCTTCTTTATACTTGAATTCGAACTTTTATTAAATCAGAACTTGAACATAAAATGCACGTTCCCTGCTTACAAATCAATCACCATTGGCGAAGTAACTTAAAGTAACAATCAATTTCAAATTTAAACTAAGCCTAGTAGTTAAAGACAACACAATTCATTTATCGCGAAGTTGGCTCAAAACTTCTCATAAGCGTAACCGTTTAAATGTCGGCAGCAGTAATGCAAAGCCAACGAATGACAATCTTATCACAGCTAACGAAACCTAGCAACGTCACTTCGCGAGACAGAAACACGCTTTGTCTTACAACCTAAAACCTTCGACTTAAATGTTTTCCAACGTATTTGCATTCTTCTGAGAAAACGGAAAGGAGAAATAATAGTAGAAAGGAAATTATAAATAAATGGTTATTTAAAATGATAATACTCCTCCAATGTAATGAATAAAGAAAGCTAGAAACGCGCATGTAGTCACTCCATTCTCTAGAATCCGAACTAAACCTTTATTGTTCAACAGTTTTACCTACCTCGCTATTGATGAGACTTTTGCAGACTGTATAAATCAAATATTTAAAATCTTGATCAATATTACCTATTCATGCATTTCAGCAATATGTAAATTATTGGTACTAATCTTGAGTCATTAAGATTTTTGAAACAGGATATGTGAAAAATGTGCAGTGCCCTCGCCGGAACTCGAACCTGAACCTTTCGAATATGCACCGACTGTGCTACCGTTACACCACGAAAGCACGCAGAAAGGGAAAAGAAAATACCTTAAACTAACAACAAAGTTATAACTGAAGAATATACAAAGCAACTAAGAACCATTTACATTGCAATGATATCCTAGACATGAATCGAAATCATAACAAATCCATTTGAATTAACGAAACAGTTAAGATTCTGATGCAATTTATGCTGACATTAATTGAAATGAAACTGAAAACATTAATGACTTTAATGCAATTTTTAACAATCTGAATAAACTGTTCTTCCTTAGATACCGTAAAGAGGTTATGTCTTGCGTCTCTCTAGCTTAATAATTTCTGCTTGTTGAAAGACTATGCGTGAAAAACTGACTTGTAATAAAACTAAGTTACAAATAAATACTTTAATTGCTTCTATAGGTTTGTTGTTACCAGCAGTTGTGTGGGAGGATACTAAATTGAAAAGAGACGAAAAGTTACTCAGCTTATTTTGAGTGAAATAAATGAGTAACTCAACCGAATGTATTATTTCATTATTTTGAACATTGATCTAAAATTTTGATTTAGTTAATCCAAGCTTTATTATAGTATAAAAGGGTTGAGGGATAGATTGTTATTTCTTGCACCACTGCCACTTCCTTATTTTGGTAAATAACAGGAAGAGATTGTAAGTAAATAATAGAAAATGTTACGTTATTTCAATAATAAAATTCATTTAAAAATTTACATTCGATTCCTGTAGCTAAAAAACCATATTTTAATCAGGTTTTTTCTGAAAATTAAGCAGGTTTTAAGGGGATTATTTAAATATCCATTGTAAACACTAACAACAAATCGTGTTTTGCAAAGACGTAGCCAGATTTCACAAATACTTTACCTTTGATAATGCAAATAAGAAACAGAAACAGGAGGAAAATAAGATTTTCTTGGCTTAAAATAAATATCAGGAAAACTAATCAGGTAACTTAAAGCAATTATTGAACCAGACTATGCTTTGAAGAAGCCTAACATTTTCTCATTAATGACTATAACTACTAACAAAACAGCGAACTGAGGGAAATAGGAATGATTTCACAAGAGATTCATCATCCCAACGTCTAATTAAAATGAAACGCTCTAAATATGATGAAAGCACAAGTTTCCATTGTTTATATGCCCTTTTAATACAACGGCGTGAAAGCATTCAGGAACTTATTTTAGTAAACAAAAGTTTTCATGGCGTTTCGCATATAGTGTTCAGATGGCCTCAGTTTGCAGGGTTTTTTTCCCCCACTTTAATAAAGACAGTAATCAGAACTTCAAAAAAGATGCAGCTTTACTTCCTGGATTTTAAACGGAGAATTATCCTCCCCTCCAAAGAAAAAAAACATATTTAAAAGGAGGATTTAAATTTTAACTATTGAGTTTCGTGCGTTTCAGCTTTAGTATAATATATGAAAACTCATGCGTATGATTTTCCATATTTTAAACAAATTATGAAAGATTTCATTGTGTTATGAAAATTTTATGAAAAAATACTGATAAAAAGTAAAATGTAAATTTAGTAAAGTGTAAATTTGTCATTAAATAAAAGGGAAGCAATTGAGAGGATTTTCGATGCAAATGTTAATGATTGAAATGTGGACAAATGCAAAGCCGCCACATGTATCATACTGCTCGATTTTTTACGCATCTCATGTAGTCATACCTTTCCTCAATCTGCCCCAGAGCATCGTATAAAACACTTGGCAGCCAACGATATTTTCAGTATTGGAGCGAAACATCAAATTCAGTTAGGCAGTTTTCTTTGTTTACAAGTGTGGCATTCAAATCGTTTTAAGTGCGGAATTTCGTTTTAATTTAGCTTTCTTTTACTGTAAAGTGTATAAGGTATTTCTCCCGCCTTCTTAGCATGCCTTCGTGGTGTAGTGGTCAGTACACTCGGTGCGTATTCGAGAGGTCCGTGGTTCGAGTCTCGGAGAGGGCATTGCACATTTCTTCAACTTCCTGATTCAAAAAAGAAATTCTACATGATTCTACAGTGGCACTCGAATAAAAAATAGGTGGTGGATGAAGATTCTCAAGCACCAGAATCTGGCGATTGGGACCCCTAATCACCAGTCGCCCTTTAAAAGGGCGAGTATATAAGGTATTTCTTCCGCTTTCTTAGCATGCCTTCGTGGTGTAGTGGTCAGCACATTTGGCGCGTATTCGAGAGGTCCTAGGTTCGAGTCCTGGAGAAGGCATTGCTCATTTTTCAAGTCTCTCAGCATACAGAAATCATAATGTCTCTACAGTGGTGCCCAAACTAAAAAAGGTGGTGGATGATGATTCTCTACCATCAGGATCTGGCGATTGTGTCCCCTAATCCCCAGTCACTCTTTAAAAGGGGGGGAGCATATAAGATATTTCTCCCGCTTCTTAGCATGTTTTCGGGGTATAGTGGTCAGCACACTTGTCGCGTATTCGAGAGGTTCGTGGTTCGAGTCCCGGCGACGGCATTACTCATTTTTCATCTCTCCTGCTTTAAAAAAATGCCTAATGTCTCTACAAGTGTTGTTTATATAAAATTAAGTGGTTATAAAGCAGATTTTTGCAAAGAACTGAACTTACCCTGGATAATATTGATTTGGTGTTTCCGCCAAGATTTGGAGATTACCATTTCAGCTTATTTCACAGTGGTGAATGGTTTCAAAGACTTGCATCCAGTAGTTTTTCAAAAATAAATAACTTGGTTTATAATTGAAGAAAAGTTACATAACTGTTGTCAAAGACTCTGATAAAACTGATTCTGCAATCCAAAACATAAATTTTTGCAAATCGGTTACTGAAAAAATTCAAATGAGACACTTTACATCGGGAAAAGAGTTTCAGTTTGCGAACAAACTAAAAGGGAATATAGTAATAGCCCATCTAATTACAGGGGCCATTTAAATATTGTTTTCCCAAACGAAGTAAAAAGGACAAGGATTTTAGATCCTTTTAATGAATATATTTTTAAGACCGCCTCAAATTATTATTCGCTGAAAAAAGAACGGCTTATTAATTATGTGTTTTGATCTTATTCCTTGCAGTTTATTACTTTTATTACATAAAGGTTTTTTATGACATAAAAATAATATAAGAGTAAGATGTTGCGGCGATATTAAAGGGACTAGCGAATCATATGTTCTGAAGAAGAAGGTTAAAGTGCTGTATAATTAGTATAAAACGTTATTAAAGGTTACGCGAAAAATAAAAGGTTGGGAACCGCTGTTCTAGGTCATAAGTTTTTTTTAATTGAAAAACATCAGACTCGTGTTTTTCAAGCATTTGAGTTAACAATAATAAATGTGCTGAGCTGTGCCATTAAAAAAAATCTTCCCAGAAGCCTCCTTTCATAAAACTTCTGCATTGTTAAAATGAAGGTAAATGTTAGATTTGTAGACGTACACCCAGGGTATTAAATGACCTAAGAAAAGGAAAAAAAAGGTTAAAGCTGATACCTTTGCTCTTGTAATTTCCTGTTTCTTTCCATTGTTTTATCCGTATTTGTTTTCGCAGTCGCGTTCGAAAAATCTTTGCTTTATCTCTCATGTAACACACTTTACTGCAATTTTACTTCATTCCTATCTTTTTTTATGTATTTCATGTATGACGTAATATTTAAAAATAAGTGAACTTCATTCTTGGGTAAGCTTTACGGTCCTTAGACGAAACAAAAGGAGTAGAGAATAAATGAAAGAATACTCGGGTTAGAATCGGGATGTCGGGCGACGGCATTGCTGATTTTTCATGTCCCTAAATAAACCTAATAACTATCCAAAAATGCTTCTTTCATTTGTAATGCCTAGAAATATGTATTGAACCGTGTATGTATAATCATACGGTAACTTTAAAAATAGTTTTATATATTGCATTATAGGAATTGTCTAGAAATAAGCACATGGTAGAGCTGAGCACGTGTTTTATATATATAATAACACAAGTAACTTGTAATTTGGAGCCAGCATTGCATTATGACATTATATCATATACATGATTAGAATGTAAAGATATTTCCACTGCACTTCAAGGAAGTTTTTGAGGTACACTGCGCAAAAAGAGAAAAAAAATGGGACAATTCTATATCTCCCGTTCTACTGGGCCGATTGACGAAACTCAAATTGTGTTTTTCATGTCTCGAAAGCGCGACTTAGGATATATATTAAATTTATATTTTGCATCACTCTAACATAGGTATTTTGGCGCAAAATTGGACTTTTTCTGAAATGACATGCAAGTTGTTTTCGATATTTCGATGCTACGCCTCAAATTGTGCCTAAACATTAAATTTTGTAAAATCTGGTGCGACATTTTACGGAGAAATAAAAAAATTTATCTTGGCGTATTTTTTTCAGTTTTCGCCAAGAATAATTTACTTGGCGAACTTCTTAAATTATAGCAACCTATTTTCCTTTTCTTTTTTTTCATTGCAGACAAATGGAAAAAAAGTTATCGTTCATATTTTCAAATAAATTAAACAAACTGCGTAAACCACATTCGTATTATTATCACTTTTAAGAAATATGCCAAATTTCAAATATATAAATTCAAGCAAAATATATAAATTCAAGTATATCTTAGTAAATTTTGAATGAAAAACTCAAACTTTTTGCAGGTATGCTTAGAAATACCTTTACTTTAAGAAGATGATAAAATTCTTTATAGATTATAGTACAAAATTTTTTTCGAAAAATTTATACAAATTATTTAAAAGCATATATTTAAAAAATATCATAGAAAATGGGCGAATTTTATTTGGAATGAACCTAAGTTTCGAAATGTGAAAGAATGAATCCAGTAAGTTTAATGAAAAAAGAGATATTAATAAATATATATCAAACTCAATTAACATCGGGGAGCTAAAATTTTGAGAGCTAATTTTTTAAAAACTACTTTGCGAGTTTCACAAAATTTGATAGTTTGGCATAATTTGAGTCGTAGAATCGAAATATTGAAAAAAACTTGCATGTCCTTTCTTAAAAAGTCCGATTTTGTGTCAAAATACCTATATTAGAACAACGCTATGTATAAATCTAGTACATATCCTAAGTCGCGCTTTCAAGACATGAGAAACGCAAGTTGAATTTTGTCAATCGGCCCAGTAAAACGGGAGATATAGAACTGTCCCCCCATTTTTTTTTCGCTGTGTACATACATAATACAGTTCTGAGCATACGTTGTTAATTACATTAGCAAATAATATTCAATGCATGATCTCTGTGTATATATAGAGGGGATCTTAGCTCACGTAATATTACACTACCGTAATACGTATGCATTATAGTAGGGATTTTATTTAATGAAACTAGTGGGCAAGCCCGCCAGCTGAGCGGGAGGCGCCCATTCATATATATAACATGTGTTTTTACCTGACCGCATATGTGTTTTTAAGGGACAGCTAGAGGGGAAGCCCGCCAGCTGAGTGGGCTGCGCCCGCTTTATTCACTTATATGCGTCCACAAGGTACTGCATACACGTTACACATGCGAAAAATCAGGGAAATACCCACTCAGCCAACCCGTTCGACGGGATTCGAAAATTGGACCGCACTACCAGTCTTAAGCGATTTTACCCAGGCTGCGCCCGCTTTATTGACGTATGCATCCACGAGATACTGCATAATGAAAATGTTACACATGTGGAATATCATGAACACACCCATGCAGACAGCCCGTTCGCCCGGATTCGAAAGTTGGACCTAACTGCCAGTGTTCAGCGATTTTACCGCTCGGCCGCTAATGAGCCCTTGTACGAAGTGTAATCGCGAAAGTTTTCGGGTATGATATTCCAAAATGAAATGTTTAGAATTATGTATATATAATAAAACTAAATATGCACCTTTCAGTTGTCACGCCTAGAAATATGTAACACGCTTGGAATCTTCTGAATGAAAAGTTTTTCGCTGCTCTAAAAAAGTAAACGACCACGGCGCTCTCGAACGGTTTTAGTAGTAAGAGCTAATATCAGGTATACAGTAAAGCCGACATGAATCTAACATGGGTGACGTGATCTGAAAGTTGAATCAATATAAAAATATTAATACAGGGTGCGCATTTTTTAGCGTTTCTTCAGATCATAGAAGCACTGTTTGTAGGCGTTGGAACTAACCGTTCACAAAGAAGGAATATAACCAAAGAAGGCGCCCCTCAGCTTAAAGCGTTCAAAGAAGGCGCCCCTCAGCTAACGCTGTAAGCTGAGGGGCGCCTTCTTTGGTTCACCTACAACGCTTTCGCTCCCATAGTTAAAGCGACTCTACTCGTCATACACTTGTGTTTTTGTTAACGATGCATCATCATACACTGCTGGAACCATCTCTAACATTTCTGTAGCAGGTTTCCTTAATTTGTAACAAAATTTAATATAATAATGTTATTCCACCTCGGAGCAAATTTTTTCGCACAATATCTTCTCAATAAATAACAATAACTGCGCCGGCGTTCTGATATAGAAATGACAAAATAACCAGTTTAAACTGGCTTTAACAAGA
>KK114678.1:449734-471720 GCA_000611955.2 Stegodyphus mimosarum
AATTCCCTCTTTTTTATTGTATCGCATGATCTTTTAATTAGTTCGGTTACTTTATAGGCGCAGCTTGTATTTATTGTTGGTAAAGGAACAGCTATAAATTCCTTGCTTTGGATGTGTGACTTCCATAACCGTAATTTAATTAATTTAAACTGACTGTAATTAATTTAAACTGATTTGTATTTATTGTTGGTAAAGGAACAGCTTTAAATTCCTTGCTTTGGATGTGTGACTTCCATAACCATAATTTAATTAATTTAAACTGGCTTTAATTAATTTAAACTGATTTGTATTTATTGTTGGTAAAGGAACAGCTTTAAATTCCTTGCTTTGGATGTGTGACTTCCATAACCTTAATTTAATTAATTTAAACTGACTTTAATTAATTTAAACTAGCTTGTATTTATTGTTGGTAAAGGAACAGCTTTAAATTCCTTGCTTTGGATGTGTGACTTCCATAACCGTAATTTAATTAATTTAAACTGACTTTAATTAATTTAAACTAGCTTGTATTTATTGTTGGTAAAGGAACAGCTTTAAATTCCTTGCTTTGGATGTGTGACTTCCATAACCGTAATTTAATTAATTTAAACTGACTTTAATTAATTTAAACTAGCTTGTATTTATTGTTGGTAAAGGAACAGCTTTAAATTCCTTGCTTTGGATGTGTGACTTCCATAACCGTAATTTAATTAATTTAAATCTTTATTCCTTCTCTTTTTTTTTATTGTATCGCATGATCTTTTAATTAGTTCGGTTACTTTATAGGCGCAGAGTGACTTTATTGTTGGTAAAGGAACAGCTATAAATTCCATGCTTTGGATGTGTGACTTCCATAACCATAGTGTCTGCAAGCTGTCTATGCATAACAACAGGATATTTGTAATACTGTCTATGTATATCCTAACTGTAAATAAGCATAACTATCACAATAATTTCTGTTACTTAAAATTATCAATGATTAATTTCCGCTGACTAGAGATTACCGGGAAAAGCTCAAAGACGCAGAGTGACGACATGAACTTCACATGTATGTCTGATAAACTTGCGGTGCAAAAACAGACAATTTCTGAATAACGATTACACTCATAAATTTTTTGCTAGCGCACTTCAGAAGATATGGGATTATTATACGCTCGATTCCAAAATTACTTTCACAGACTGTAAAATATTTGCTTTTTCTATATTTGCATCTCATTTTATAATTTGTTTTCTTCAACCTGATTAATTCTCAGAATATTAGGTAATATTCTTTGCTTGATAATTACTTTTCACATTTGCAGCATTTATCTTCTTTTAACTAAATCTAAGGTGAAGCAAAAGACTTTGAAAATGAAATTCTTTTATGTAAATAAAATGTTATAAAATCACAGACGCAGTTCTTCTCATTTCTAAAACTTTTGAGGTTGCAGAAATGATAGAAATTTAAATATATTATAGAAAATAAAAATGCAGCATATTTTTATCTAAATTTTTAATTTTATAAATTTATTTTCAGTTTCGTTAATTTTATTTTTACTTCAGAATTCATTGTTACTTAGCTAAGAACAGCACTAAATAAAAAATATTTTAAATTCTAAGCAGAACTTTCATGACCCATATTTTTTTACAGTTTTAAATCACGGAACTTTTAACATATATCTAATGCAGATTAGGACAATTTTCATGTTTTAAATAAACGCCGGAATGCCCTATTCATAACCTTTACCTGTGACTGAGTTTCTAACCTACAATCAATTACGGCATATTTTTCAGTTAAAATAAGCTTGAGGATTTAACACCTGTACAACACTGATCAGAACAAAACACCCAAGGAAATGTAATTTACACAGAGCTCAGTAATTACAAACCATTAGATTTCTTTTTCCCGATGGAAATTCTCGGAAGCAATTACAATCTCCAGTTTGAGCCACACCTTTGCTCTAGGCCTCTTTGTCATTACAGTTGAAAACTGCTTTTGATTTGCTTCTGTTCAAAAGCAATTGCTTGAAAGGCAATTTATTGCATATTAAAAAGCAAATGTTCGTGATTTGTTTATGAACGGAATTACCCCGGAGGTCCATTAATTATTTTTATCCATTTACCACTATCTGGTTCTTCAAATTTTCTTTCTCAAAGTTAGAGATATGTGGCTCCCAACTCAAAAAACCAAAAACAGAGAAGATTCAGACTAGGAGGAGAAAAGGGGACGAGAAAGCAAAAAATGAAAAATAACACAAGATTTTCTCAAATAGTTATATGCGAATCAAACGCCGGATTTTCACGAATATTTAACTTAAATTATTTCCATATTTTTGTATAGAGCACTGCTTTCAAAAATTAGTGTTATCTTTTAAAATTTTTACTTTTTTTACTATGATAAAGTGATAGAAACAAATGCTAGCGACTTTGTAAGACCTCCTGGTTTATCTTCTAATGTAACGGCTGAAATACGTGTAGAAACCACACAGGAGAAGGATAAAAAGAACCCTTTATTATCTCTTTTAAAATTCACAGCGCGTCGACTTGACGCTAACACACTACGCCTCACTCGGGTGGTAACTGAAATTACAAGAACTAAACTAAAACTTTGAAGATAGTAACAAGTAACAGAATTTCTCTACGGGGCCCAGATAATCCTTTTTCCTAAAACTGCGTCGAATATCTAGTGGCAGCAAATTAATAGCTGTAATAGCTGTTATTCCACGTTAACCAGCAATAAATGCAAAACAGAAGCTCACGCTACAAAAAAAACAGTGTTCCCCCAAACTCTTTCACTTCCCTTCTAGAACTCTGTATTTAAACCTTTTCTGCTCAAGGTAGAATTTACGTTACTTCACGCACGCTACCAAATTTAAATATTCTGGCATTGACAACTAGGAGAACTGAAGGCTCATATGATAGTAAGCATGAAATTAAATTTAACGCGTTAGTTAAGATAAGTATAAATCCCTATAACTAACATTATAAGGTATTTCTCGCACTTTCTTCGCATGCCTTCGTGGTGTGGTGGTCAGCACGCTCGGCGCGTATTTGAGAGGTCCGTGGTTTGAGTCCCGGCGAAGGCAATGCTCATTTTTCATGACTCTTGCTTCTAAAATACCTAATGTCTGTTCAGTATTAAACCTCGTTGAAGAATATAGCAATCATAACAACAAGTTTCTGATTTTGATCATCCTAATTGTAACATATCAAGATGGCGATTTATTCTTCTGAGGAGCTGGTAATCGTGTTGGCCGAGTGATATAATATAGTGAAAAAGATTTTAACTGCACCGACATGAAGGCGTGAATTATCCCAGTAGTTCGGTCGTATTGTCGAAAGAAAGGCTGGACATCTTGTTGGAAAGATTACTATGGATCATACGTGTACTTCCTATTTCCCAGATTAAAACATGAAGGTACTTCGCATTATGTGATCTCGTATCGTTTGAAAAGTCACGAATTTTTTTGACAAGTGCCTATGCATTCGACTGCACACTACACGCGCCTATGTTTACAGTATGGCACGCAGTGGATAGCGGAAAGAGGACAAATGGCATGGCATTATCTTAGCAGAAGAATTTTGTCTACAGAGGTATATGTATTACCCTATCGCTCCCGCTTGACATCAGGAGGCAACGACAAGGCAAGTCCAGCATTATGCGTCGCCATATTGGTTCGGCATAGAATTACGGTGTTATGGGTTCCAATAAATTTCGAATCTCAAGTATGCATTCCTGTTCGTGTAACTGCCATTGTTACATCTCTGAAGTGTTTCAAACTGTTGTTTTTCCATTTCTTTAAGATTTATTTAAGTCAGATCACGAGAAAACCTCAGGTACGCAACATCCAACAAACTGGATGGCCATTATGCGCTGTTCCTTCCCTAGCTAACGTATTCACCAAACATGGTGTCTTGTCCATAACAATACAATAATTGGTTCTTCCGCGGTACAGATCATCTGTTGTTACAGCAGATGAATTTCTTAAGTGAATCTAAATCGCATGGAATAATATGCCCACATTACAGTAAAGCAAAGAGTAAAAACACATTTAAAAGAAAATAGACTCAAAATTTTAAAGAAAGCACCTTTTAGTTCATTTGTAGAAAAATTTATAATTTTACTTAATTTTCAATAGGCGATAATATAAAACTTTCGTAAGAAAAAGAAAGCAAGTGAATTTTTTAAAAATTTAGCAGTTACAAAGTAAAAATTAGGGATATTTTCCAATCTTAGAAGCCTTGAATCATGGAAATGGTACAGTGAATTCTTGGTTCACTAATGTTACTTCTTCATGAAATCCGTCCGTCATCCGAAATGTTCGTAAGACGAAATTATTTTTTCTCACAGAAATTAATATAAAATAAAGGGCTTAATCCATCTCTGGACCCCAGATGTCTACTACTCATTCAAACTCTATAACAATACTGTACGCGCTGATTCATAACATAAAAACTCGAGGAAATCATTAAATGTAAGACAAAAAAATATAAATACAATATTAAACATATAAAGTAGAAAAATGTTTAATTTGCTGTATCTGTACGAAGGACAGAGGATGAAAGTGTTAACTGATGAGAAAAAGATGGTGTTTCATGCATGAGGAGTAATCTTTCATAAAAACATCAGGATACTGTCTTTCCTATGGCATTTTTTTAATTCTTTCTTTGTTTGTTTGCAGCACTCGATTCTGCTTCAGGCCCACTGGACCTCTGTTTCACTCAAAACTTTGTTTAATATGATTTGCTGTTGTCTACGTTTTAAAATCTTTCTAAAAGGAGACATGGCACTGTCAATGAAAATGCTTAGGTTGCTGTCTTAAAGTGCTTACGCTGTTGTCTTAAAGTGCTTACGCTGTTATGAAATGTCATGACCGCGCAAGACTATGTGTGTGTCTGTATGAGACTGTTATGACTTATGCTGCTTATGCAATGAAAATGCTTATGCTCTTATCCTTTCATGAATACTTTGTGCCTTACTCCATTTTGCACAGATTTCGCAAATCAAAGAACTGAAATTCTCTTCTTTTTCTTGGAGACATTTCCTTTACAATCTGCTTTTGTTGTTGCTTCTGAAGTTGCCCCAGTTCTATTCCTTGTTGAACTCATTTTCATGTTCTTTTAATAACTCCTTCACGTTCTTATAGTTCACGTTCAAGCTTATAGGTTCGCTTACAGACACAATATCATAGGTCACAAAGTGTTAAAATTTCAAAATTCACTGTCTTCAACACCATCAGAAAAGTGTTTCCCTAAAAATGAATTCATGGCCCTATGAGCTACCTGCGGCCAAGTCTTCGTTAATGAGGGTTAAGAAATAGAAAACATTAAAATAATGTTTGAATGATTTAACATTTCTCATTTTAACAAAGAGTACCTGAGTTCATGAATGGTGACTGTGTGTCAAAAGTTACCTTGAAATACAATTGCAAATTATTTATTAGCAACTTCAGTATTTGGAATTAGAGATACCTCTTGTTATCCGAGACGTCTTTTGTTCAGATAATTTATTCGCCATGAGAATTGTTCGTGATGAAACACGTTAGATATCTGAGTTTCCACTGCATTGAAAATTCGACAATACAAATCTTCGCACTTTTGTTGCCATTCAAACGTTTTGCATCCAAAACTACTGGAGCACCTTCAAACCGATAGCCTAATTCTTGTTTATACTTGGCCCAGAATATTACTATTTATTATTATCTCTATAGCAGTGCTGTTATTGTTATTGGCTTGTCGATCTATTTCATGGAAGAATGGTTGCCAGAGCATTTCCATGTGTAGCGTAAATTCAAGGGCTTAAAAATATTATACATTTTCATGTTTTTCTCACAAACTAGCAAAACTCAAAAACCATTCTTATTGTTGTACAGATGCCGCTCAGACGGTATATTGGTTAGGGGAACCTGCTGCGGTACCGAAGAGCCCGGGTGTGGATCCCGGAGAAGGCATGGATGTTTGTAAATGTATAGTGCCTTTTCGCACCGGGGCACTCCAAATACATGGTGAGCCGAAAGTTCTCTCGTGTTTGATGGTAGGCCTGAGGGGTGGAAGAGGACCTTCCCCCAGGGTGCTGTCCTCAAAACTGGGGTGGAAGTAGAAATCCAACCTCCTTGAGGCTCTGGCAACCATTCTTCCATGAAATACATCGACAAGCCAATAACAGTAACACCACAGCTATAGACATAATAGTATATAGGAATATTCAGGGCCAAGTATAAACAAGAATTAGGTTATCGGTTTGAATGTGCTTCAGTAGTTTTAAAGAAGCTACGAGAACTCCCTTTAATAAAGCTTGAACCAGTTGTTTTATTATATGCACTATTTATTTTTCAACTTCATTTCAAAAGTAATATCTCTTGAAACCTAATTATTTATTTCTAAAAACGTCTTCGAAAATCTTTTGATTAGTTTTCTGAAATCTATTATCTAACGATTTCCTTTACTTCCTTACTAACTTACAATTAGCAGATGATTCTACTTACTTGCGCAAAATCGATCTTGGAAAATCTCCTGAAATATGTGATAAATGTACAGCCCATTAAATAAATTTTGCTTCCTACATTTTTAAATAGCCATCCCTGTATGATAAAATACATTCATTACGATTTAAATTATAAATGTTTTTCTTCGTCATTTACAAAACTATCATTATTAGTAAGGTTTAACTACATTTTAAATGCATAACGAGTTCTTTGTTTTCTTTGAACAATATGTCTGTCACATTAGATAATAGAACAATGATTAATGTCTTTTGCCTCTTCTGGATTTAACAATGGGTTTATTAAATGCATTTTTCCTTCTAATTGACTAACTGGTAAAAAGAAAATTCAATCATACTGTTTGTTTCACTTTTACACGCATACAGTAATAGATATAAATAACTTTATCACCATAGTTTACACAGATAAAGGTTCATGATTGAAAAAATTTCAGTTTAGAATAGCGAAATATACTGCAATGGGAATTATGCTACTGAAGATAGTATCTCATATTAAGAACATTATTAAAGCGGTATTAATGAATGTTACTAGAAATTTTATAGAATTTGTTGAACAACTTGTTTTGTGTAATATACCTACATTGGTATATGAACTAATATCAGATTGGGAGAAAAAATAATTATGTATTTTCCACTTGTTAGACGTGATAATAACAAATCACATGTCGGACTGCTATCAGTCTAAGAGGACTGTGGGTTGAACAACTGTGTTTAGTTAATTTATTGCTTTGCCGCTGGTAGGCCTGTGTCAACTACATATTAATAACATAATACAATAGTTTTAATTGTCAAAATAATTCAGAATAAAATTAAATAAACGAAAATGCTCTTTATCTGAATTTTAAAATCATTTAAGAATGAATAATTTATCTTTCAAAACTTAAACGCAAAATTTGTTCCATTCTGTAGTGACTGAAATATCATATTAAAATCTGAATAATGCATTCTTACCAAAGACTGGAGTTTTATAATACATTGTTTACCAACTACCTAATATCAATATCTTGGTGTATTTGCGCTTACATTGAAATAGCGGGAATAAAGAAAACTATGAAAAGCATCAGAAAAATTTTAAACCTACAACTTCAGATTACAAACAATTTATAAGGTTTATGTTAATTACCAATTTTCTTATGATTTGGAGAATTCTACTATCAATTTATAACGTATTTCTTCCGCCTTCTTAGCATGCCTTCGTAGTGTAACGGTCAGCACGCTCGGCGCGTATTCAAGAGGTCCGTGGTTCGAGTCTCGGCGAGGGCATTTTATTTTTCACGTCTCCTGCTTCGAAATAATCTAATGTCTCTACAATGGCGCCCGAACTAAAAACGGTGGTGTGTGATGATTCTCCACCGTTAGGATTTGGCGATTGGGTCCCCTAACCCCCAGTCGCCCTTTAAAAAGGGAAGCATAAAGGCGTTTCTCCAGCCTTCTTAGCATGCCTTTGTGGTGTAGTGGTAAGCACGCTCGGAACGTATTCGAGAGGTCCGTGGTTCGAGTCCCGGCGAGGGCATTGCTCATTTTTCATCTCCCCTGCTTCGAAATGGCCTAATGTCTCTACAACTTCTTAAATCGAATTAAATTCTAAATTAAATACAAGTAAGGAAGAGTTCTTGAAGGACAAAGAGCTTTCGGCAGAGACGTTGACGTACTATTCCCACATGCAGCTCTGCTCCTGGATGCCGGTAGCAAAGCATTATCCGGCGTTAGCCATTTTGCCAGCCGCAGTCAATCGCGCACTTAGTAATTTGAATCAACGCTTATTAGAACTGTTTGCCTTGTAGTCTCCAGCAATCAATTTAAATTTTGAGTTGATATTTCTGTTAAGTAAGCAGCGAAGATGTAAAATGTAAACATAAGTGGTGCATTTGGTTTTAAAGTTTTAAATAAAAGGTTGTTTAAAACTCCTTAAGTCTCAGCTGTTACTTACATACATGGGGCGATAACTTGCCTGCCTGTCATTAAAGGGATTAAGAATTCAAGTGAATTACAGAGTGAAGCCCTAAAAATGTTATTCAGTTTCATCATGAGAACATAGTTCTATAGTTCTTTATATACAGTACTTTCCTTCCAATAGTGTTCACTGGTTTTGGATATTTTCTTTGGTTTAAAAACATTATTTAACGATTAGTCAGACTATTCAATACACAATAGTTCGTTTGGATTGCATTCGATTTTTTTACAAAGATGAGCATTCTATTTTACGAGCTGTCTTGTAACAATCCTCTTCCCTTCTTTGGTCCAGTTTTGAATCAAATTTATATATTTATTTACTGTATTAAAAAAATTACTACAGGCTTCCTTAAATATTCAATTTAAAGGCATTCTTTCAGTTTCAACGTTTCTTAAGATAAGGTAGACAAATATTTTAAAACAGTTTCAGCAGAAGTGATAGAACGATTTTGTAAACATAAAGTTTAACATTTTTTTGCACGATCTTCATAGAGCAAAAACTCAAGTAAAATTATTACTTTGTGCTAATATGTTATGTGTGAAACGTTCCGTACCTTCATGAGCAAAGTTTCCTAAAATATTTGTAACTGATATTTTCTCGCGGCCAATTAATATTTCTACTGTTAATAATTTGTACTTTTTTTATCAAATATTGAAATGTATAAATAGATAAAAAGAGGCATTTTAGATTTATTTTTGATTTTAAAATTTAGAGGAAATTTTGTGTCAAAAAGTGCATTGCAAAGTGCTAAGAAGGCAGTAAATTAATTTTATTACAACTTCCTGAACTTCGCATGAAAATATTGCGGAACTTCTTTTATTGAACTAATTAAAAACAGACTGAATATTTTACTAATTGGACATACTACACTAAAAAGATTTATAAAAGTTACATTTTGTATTTATAAAATCTTCGCACCCCGATAATGAAACTGTTTTCATAAAATTCTGTATTTTAATTTGAGAAAATTTAAAACTAAAATTACATGTCCAGACCCAATACTGGAGGAAAAAGTATGTGGTTTGGAAAGCAACCTTTCCCGAATACAGTGTAGGGCATAATCCGATTAAAATCTCAACACTATTTTGAAAAGTTCTGTTTAGTGAGCTTCCTTTAAAATATATATGATAGCATATAACTGTCAAATAATTTCGAAACATGAGGTACCATCAATCGATTAAAATCTCAATACTATTTTGAAATATTCTGCTTCTTGAGCTCATAATATTTGTTTGATGTTGTATTCTTCAAAATATATATGACAGCATGTAACTGTCAAATCGTACTCATAAATTTTAAACATGAGGAACAGTACCTGCTGTGGGAATAATGCTGTTTCAAAATCCCCAAAGATAAGGGCATTAATAAGCATTTATGGTTATTAAAGGGTTATTAAACATTTATGGTTATGTCATTTATGATTATAAAAATTATGCTTCCAGAAATATTTATTAATACCCAAATAACTTTATAATGCAGTCAATAAGTATAACGGATAACTTTTCCCTTCCTTAAAATGTAGATGTAGTATTAGTTACCTCAGATAACAACTACTGTAATTAATACTGTTATAATTAATACCATTAAATAAATGAAGCAAATCTGATATTAGTAGATTTTAATGTAAGTAAATATTTTACAAATTCAGCGATGGTCTTTATAGTTAAAGATTATGGTACATAACCAAATGTCTAAATGATGGATAATGGGTTACCCCAAGACACTTCAAGTTCACACAAGTTCAACAAGGTTTCGAGCAGCTGGGTTAGAAATAATACTTTAGAAACTGAGACCAATACAGCACAGGATAGGGCATGTATCTAGAATTTGACTACGAGTCTGGTGACATTTCCTAAGCATAAGATCTTTATCTTTGGCTTTTTAACTATAACACTCTATTGTTTGTCAATATAATAGATTGAGTGATTTTTAACGAAAGTAATATATAATGCAAATTTGCAAAATATAAATTTACAAACTTTATACCATGTGAATAATTCGCAAAAGACACTTCTAACGCCATTTATCATGTATCTCGGCTACGAAATAATAGGTTACTTTTATAAAAAGGGCATCCATGAATTTTTTGAAAAATATTATTTTATTTGCTTTTACTATATTTGTCAAAAAAAAGTTGTGTATATATATATATAAGAAATTTAGAACCAGTTTTTAAAGAAAGAAATTTAGAACAGTTTTTCACGAAGACCAAAAACTGGAATTCAAATAAATAAATTTCGAAAACTCCTAGACATGTAGACTTAGAATTCTGTAAATGTTAAAAAGAAAAATCAAAATAAACCGTAAGAAGAAAAACCAAAAATAAATAAGATTTCATTCCAAGATATTTTTAATGATTTTTAACTTGTATTTTTGCTATTTTCTTTCGCTTTGAGGAGGACCAGAATTTTCGGATGAACTACTAGGATTAAAAAAATATTGTGGAATAATGATTCATCAGCTAATTCTGAATACAGAAAAGTAAGAATTTTCTTATGGAAGAAGAACTGTAATTGCGTTTGATGTATCCTCCTCCTGACGAAGTTATGTCGGAGTTAATCGTACTTTTCTTCTTTCATATTCTTTTTTACTTTTTTACTTTATTTATTTTTCATTTTTCCACTCATTGTTTATTTTAATTTTCTTTTTAACATTTAGATAATTCTAATTCTACATTTAGGATTTTTTGAAATTTATTTATTTGAATTTGAATTTTTGGTCTTTGTGAAAAATTGGTTCTAAATTTCTTTCTTTATGTATTTACTGATCAATTTTTGGCTGCATAAAGCGCGAAAATTATTGGTATGTTTAAATATATGTTTTTGTTCCCATCGCTCTCTCTCTCCCCCTCTCTCTCTATATATATATATAATAGTCTGCTGCAAACGAGGCAGTATTACCTACCATTTGACAGAATTTATTTGATATTATACCATAAACTGGATCATAGGTTTTCACTAAAAACTCGATGACTTCCGGTTGCATATTTTGCAAAAATTTCATGGCAAAACTAAGGAACTGAAAATGTTATCTCAATAAAACTTAAATTACATCACAATGGCAACAAAGCGGTCTATAACCAAAGAGATAAAAGAATATTCATAGTAATAAAATAATGATGATAGTGAGGTTGAATGTGATAAGGATTAAGACAATAAACTTACATGATATTACGCTAAGGATAAGATATTACGCTATCCCATATGAAATGTTTTCATCTCCTCAATAAAAAATAATAATTCATGTGAGAAATATGCAAATAATAAAAAAAACTTATTAAATACTTTGTATTTTAATGACAAGTTAAGAAAAGAGAATTAAAGGTATGTGATATTCAAAGTAAGTAAAGCACTCAAGATCTCTTACGAGTCAAAGCCTATAAAACACATTTTTTATTATTTAAATTAAATAATGAATACGCCCGAACATGTGTTTATACATAAAAGTTCTTTTCTTCAGATTATCCTTAAGGATATGAAATTATATTTGAATAAATCGAAAGTGATTCTTGAAGTCCATCATTGTTGAAATTCTGAAGATGTATATTTCAAACCACACCCATCCTCTTTTATTGCGTGTACTAACTCCTACACTCGCAGCAGCCTTCGCAAAAAATTACTCGTTGACATGCTTTTGCTTTTCGGGCATATGCACTGTATTTAATTAAAATACAGTTGCTCGAAAGAGCAATTTTTTTAAAGACGAGTTTAAAGATCGCAGGAATCAATTAACCTCTTGAAATCCGAGAATACAGGTCTTTCTTTCTCTTTCTTCCTAACATCGGTAATTGAATCTCCCTACTGTCCTACTGGAGTAAGTAAAGAGGCCCTTTCAGGGGCCCCCTTAGCATTTAGAGGCCCGTTTCTTTTAAGAAAGGTTTTGCACCAGCGATCATCAATAGGACATTACGTATTTTCCTTCGGGCGACATAAGAGGCGTTGTATAGAAAAGAATTTCTTGAAATTTGTCTCGAGATCCGCTTTTCATCGATCGGATAACACCGTTATTTATGAATGTATTTAAAGCAAAGCAGCTTCTAAGCTATAAGTATCTTATATTACAAAGTAAATATTATCGTCTGTTGCCAAAAGTTATTACTTTAAGTACAGAGAAACAGGGGCAATTTTTTCACTTCAATAATTTTTTCGTTGTAGATGATAATTTCTTTACATTTGTTATAAATTTGCAATGCTCTAATTTTACTTTTGGTCGCTTTCTTATTTTATTACTTTGCCGAAGACGCTTTTACTCTAGTACTCTAGTACTATAATTATTATTTTTTTTTAAATAAACAAGTCCTAATTATCACTTCAGTAAAAGGCTTTAACCGAGGTTCTGTATTGATCTCAACTATTGGGTCTCCAACTTGTAATCAGATGAAAGTTTTAGTAATAAATGGTTGAAAGGAAAATGCTTGGCATCTTGAAACGTTGATCAAATTTAGAAAAGCAGGAAATTACATAATGCTGATTATAGTACGAAACGCTGTTGTTTAAGTTATCCATAAAGCAAACGAAACTGTACAAGGACTAAGTTGCTTTTATCAACCATTATAACTTTGCATGATCTCAGATTCTGTTCCCATACAGTCTCGGTAGTGATATGATACTTGACTGGCAATAAAATTTTATTGTATGTTTCTGTAAATGAATAAAAGGAGTATTTAAAGTATAGCTCTGCTTTCAATTTCTAAAACCAGTTTTTAAATCAACACTTATGATACCATAATTTGTGATAATGTCTATTTTATCACAATAGAAATCGTGTAAAAATACTAATGTCAAGAAAAAAAGTGCAGGACTCTGTGTTTATTTCGCAAAAAGTGAGGCGTATAAAAGTTCACTTTGAAATGAATAAATGGGTTTTGTGTCAAAGCCAACAGATTGTGTTAAATGGTCTGTAAGAGCCCGCCAGTTTTGAAAACAACTTCTGTTTGTACGAAACTGTCCTGTATTGATGAAAAAAGATGATAGTTAATAGTGAGGAAGGAGATCAAAGATTTAATTTTTAAACCAAGTGCAGGCAAATCTAGATTCTACAAAAGTAGAATCTAGATTTATGTGTTTATTAAAATACTAGCGGAAGTACCCGATGCCAGTTGACTTAAATTGAGAGTAATGCATATAAAAACAGAGAGAACGATACCGCTGTAATCCTTCTCTAATAACGATGCAAAAAATACGATTCATAGTCATACACTTTTCAGTCTGATGCGATATGAAACCCACATAAAAAATTTCGATAGCAAAAATAAGCTAATTCTCTCTTATTATGTCAGCAACAATGGCACGCAGTTTTTAATGATGTTCGTCTTTCTAATCGAATGGTCGTAAAAGCTCAAGTTCCATCCAGTATTTCACCTATATTCAATTTTAGTCGATTTAATGTGGCAAAAAATTGAAGATATTTGATCAGAAATCAATAACGCGAACGAACACACAAACAGACATTCTTCTTTATAGATTTTGTAAAATTTACAAATTTTTGATTAACAAACTCTATGATTTGAAAGCGAGCAGAAGCAACACTTTTCGAAGTAAAGCATTTTATCTCTAACTCGCCACACTGTTGCCACTCGGAAAAATGAGTACGAAAATTAGCGCTTTCAGAGTTTTTAATTAATATTTCCGCTGATTAAAGTCGTACGAAGATGGGAAGAGTTGAAATGGCTTCCCACGAATTTTTGGAATCGGGAATAAAGTATTTAACGTTTGGCAATACTATTTTTATTTCATAGTAAAACTTAGAAATTTTTTATTAACAAACTCTAGGATTTGAAAGCGAGCAGTGACAACAACTTTCAGAATAAAGTAGATTTTCATCTCCGGCTTGCGAGACTGTTGCCACTCGAAAAAATTAGGGGGGAAATTATCGTTTTTCCGAGTTTTTAATTAATATCTCTTATTTTAGCTAATTTTTTTTTGGAAAAAAGTGGGCGTCGACCTTTTCCAGGACCCAGAAAAGAATTGTAGAAAGTTTGGTGACGATAGCTATAGTAGTGACTGAGTTATTACAGGATATATATAGATAGATATATTTTACGCATAGTCATTTAATCTCAACTAAATTGAAATTCAGTAATTAGCAGTAATTAGACAGCAAAAGTCTTGAAATATTGGTTCTTTGAAAAATAAATGAATTAGTATTCTGAAAATGGTTTTTCTATTCAGGTTGTTTTCAATGCTGTCTAACGACTTTCGATGTGAAAGAAATTTTCCCGTTTTTTAAAGCAGAGATAGAAACGTTCAAAATTTAAATATGCATTGTGCTATGAAGTTATTATATTACAAATATAATTACTGTAAATATTACACAATGTACTGATGAGAAAAGATGATAGTTAATAGTGAGGAAGGAGATCAAAGTTTTAATTTTTAAACCAAATGCAGGCAGTTACAAAAGTAGAATCTATATTTATGTGTTTATTAAAATACTAGCGGAAGTACCCGATGCCAGTTGACTTACATTGAGAGCAATGCATCTAACAACAGAGAGAACGATACCGCTATATACACGATACACACACAATATATTACACAATGTGTTCAAAGAACTTTGAATAACCGCTTTATAAAAAATACGTTTTTCAAAGAGCATTTATTGAATATTTGGTAAAAACAACTTTTATTCATTCGAAATAGTTCTACAGTTTATGTACACGTACTAATTTCTAAACATTATACAAAAAGTAATGAAATTCTATATTAATATGGTAGATTTCTAAGCATTTGAAAAATCATGAAATTTATAACAAAATCCTTGATAATCTGTATACATCAGTCCTTGACAATCATACATGCACGCATAGGCCCAATTAAGTCTTTATACTGCATCACAAAGTCTCCTTTTGATAGATTTGGCTTTTTTTGATCAGTTTTACATCTATGCCTCCCTCTGTTAATTACCTATGATTCGGAGATAAGTAGTTTAATTTTTTAACTTTTTTACAAATTTACCTTTTTAATATCCTGTCTTTTAGTCCTCGCATATGAGATGACTTTGCATTCTTAAATATTTTACAGATAAAAGAAGGTTTGCATGCAATACAGCCTCATGTATGCTTTTCTTGTGCTGGTATGGGGCACAAAAGCTAATTAATCCACCTAAATATCCTACTCTGAGACAAAACTTAACGTGTATTTTCTTTTTGATGTGAAATTTAATGAATCAACAACTTAAAATATAATTTTTGAATGCTAAAATGAGCCTATGTATTATTTTAAGAAAAAGATTTATGAGTATTTCAAAGAACAAAAAAATGCTGCTAAGTTAAGAAATAATTAATTACAGTACCTTAAAATAATTAAAATAAAATAAAATATCAAATAAAACTATTCTCTTCCAGCATACTTTAAAAACAAGTGTAACATGTTAGTCATTCTTAGCTTCACATGACTCTTCATTCAAGTTCATCAGTCAGCAATAATTTAGCACGCAAAGATTCTATTATGTTCGTACTGTTTACATTCAGAAACACGAGACATATATTAGCTAGCAATTGAGCAAAATAGCAATTAAATACAAAATGTGCATACCATAAAAAGAAAGCAGAAGCTGAGCAAGAAACTCACTGTTGTATATATCATGCAGCAATATATATATTCATAAACGAACAAAAGAATTCTGAATGAAAAACCGTACGAAAGACTTTTCCAGTGTGCAAATAATAAAAAATAAAGGAAAACTGAACTTGTTCTTCAAAAAAATAACTCTTTTCGAAAGTGATTTAAAAACTGTAACTTAAAAGCTAGCTTATTTGACCAGAACATAGTATTACGTCATGTTAATCACTATCCTTTAAAGCAGATGGTATCAAACAAAATTCTATGGCGAAATAAATATCAGGTTTTTCTCATCGCACGAGTTCTGGATCCGCATTTTTTATCCACTCGTCTTAAGGCATATATCCATGAAAGGCAATGCATAAACGTAAGGAAAACGAAAAAAAATTCGGGTCACCACGAGCGCAAAATAATCTTCTGAAAAGTCATGGACGTCTCTGTACATGTTCTTTTTCTTTCTTTATTTAAAAGGATTAAGCTTCTTCGAAGTGAAATAAAACCATAACAGCATCTGATAGGATATGAACGCTTCGAATTTATACAACACATTTCGTATTTAAAGTAAAAAGCTGGAGGAATTAAATAAATTTACCTTTTTTAATGTGCATCAACACATTACTTCATACTTACTTGTGTTTAATGGAAATCAATAATACAGGGTATTTCATGAAAGGGCAGGTTTAAAAACGCAATAAATCAGACAAAATCGCGTAAAAATACTTTTATTTTATTCCCTCTTGTTTTATTATGTTATGCTTTCTTGGCAGGCAGTAGTGAAGTTCACCGACAAACTTTTAACAAATAAATGTCTACATTGGTTTCTCCAATAACCTTTTCAATTTATTTTTTAACTCGGAAAAAAACTACAGTATGTTCACATAAATTTTCGACTTGCTAAGACCATTAACTCTTTAAAAACCAAAGCCTTCGCTAACCTTATGTTAAAATACTAAACCGCTCGAAATGGTTTTCAAGAGGCACAGCAATTTCCTTCGCTCCCCATCCATTAACACACGAAGAAGAGTGAAAATTTCAAATGACGTTCTTTCTACGTCTAACAAATAAAGCTAAGAAACCACAAATAAATCCTTTTAGGACAAGTTGTCTGCAATAAACTGATATAATGCATTGGGGGAAACTGCAACTGTTATTGCATACCTTAGGGGAGGGAAGAAAACAGCATCGGAATTTCGGGCGGTTGTGATCGTTTCAATGAAGGGCCGTCTGGGCCGATATGATCTTCAAGAGTTAAAAGAAGTCACAAGTTGTTAGGTCACAAGATCTCGCAAGCCATTTCTGTTGACCTTCAAGAAGTAAAACACACACACAGGAAATTTTTCATGAACATCATCGGGTGCTTCGCTTTCCGTTATCGCTACTGCTAAATGTTACTACACAGAATATAGAATGTGCTTGGCACGCAGCCACATTCTTCAAAAACCACATATTGGTAGCAACGATTTTATCCAGAGTAGGCCACAAAAAATTTATGATCGTGTTATGATGAATGTTGCGATCTACGGGTTCGTGGATCTGGAGTGATTGATGACAACACTTTATATGCCATTAAAACGGGAAAATTCATGTGACGAGCCACATGAAGCTTCATGAAGAGTGAAAACACAATTTATTGGTCAGTATTATACAGGAGAGTTCCAAAGACACGTTTACAGCCGTCGAAAAACTACAATAAACACTCTGAAACAATCAGCAGCACAGCCTTCAAGTGGCTGTAACGATGAAGATAGCTTAAGGCAAAGCACTACAAGCACAGCTTCCGACTCGGTCGATCGCTCTTGAGCTAATTCCTGAACTCAACATACTCTCACGATACTCCGTGTACAGGCAGGGTTTATATAGCTTTTGATCTGACTTAGAGAATATCCTAGGGAAAAACGGTAAGAATTCGTTCCAGAATGTTCTCGCTCAGTCTATGGCATATCGCCAATTTTGTCGCCAAAAGGGCGATTTCTCATCAAATCTGGCAACCCTGCCTTTCCTTGCCATTTTTTGGCAACCCTAAACTCGCTTTGTGGGGAAGCTGTCTTACCGCTGGACATTTTGTAACATAATGCTCAGTCATAGTTTACTTAAAACTACTTACTTACCACCACCTGAGTTTTCCTATACCGCCTATAACTATCAACATTTATACTCAGTTGGTGGAGCATTCTATTGTCGCTAGGTCTAGCTAAAAATCTCTGCAGAATATTAAAATTTGTAGCGGAATTTAAAGTTACTTCGGAAGACGGGTATTTGTGACCTGTGGTTATTAAAGTGACTGTCAAGACTGACTGTGCTGAGTAAAGATTTTAGCAATGTTTTATGCATTGTGATTCTGAATTTCTAGAGAACGTTTACTGTAGAAGTCAGTCGTAAATTGGGTATAAGAAGTTATTCTGATACATTTGTATTGAACAATATCAACTGGGTCTATTAATGTACATCATATGTACTGTTCACAATTTGCAAAGTTTCTCTGCGTAATATTTGCTTGTCACATTTATAGTAATCACTTGTGTTATTCACTTATTTACGGTTCCCTTTCAATTCATATTTATGTATAGTTTGCCTGATAGCTAAGGTGACACTGAGAAATACAAATCAGCGTGTAGAGTTAGAAATTTATGTGTTCATTGAAAAACATGTGCGGTTCACTAACACACAGGGCACCATTTTATATCGCCTTGGCGTTTTGTACCGATTAATTGTTTACTTAACTGCATTTCCTATGACGTGTTCGAAAAAAAGGAGCCAATCACTCATCCTGCCACCCAGCTACATTAAACAGTGGCTCGTAGGAGATGTCATATGGTGCTTATGGGTCGTCCTGAGGTTTTCTTGACCTCAAATGAAGCATTTAGCCTGTACGAGAATACCATCACAGAAGAAGAGTGAAAAGTAACCCTTTAATTCAAAGTTTAACAGAAAGGCACGATCTTCGTGCGTTTACAAAGCACTGTTAACTTGCGGTGGGAAACTTAAATGTAGCTTATAATTCAAGTCCAATCTAAAATAGAACGGTGCTGGATTAGCACGTGAATTTGCACCTAACAGGTTGACTCTCAAAAACCTAACAGGCGTGATGATAATCCGAAATGGCCAAAAGGCTTACTCTCGTAACAGCTAAATAGCAACGAACGTGTGCTAGCTAGCGAAAACACGCTCTGAATAAACTGAGAGTTTTACCCTTTTAAATATTCACTTCACTTAACTTTGAATTTAGACCTGGAGAGAAAATACGAGGGGAAGTTGAGAGGTTCAGGAAAGGTACCAAACTAAAAATGAATTTGTTATGCAAAATAAGGGAAACCCTACAAAATAGTATTATGAAATTTTTAACCTAGATTTCTCACAATTTTTTATAGAAAATCTTAAATTTAAACAATGTTTGAATTTAATAGCTGATAGGAAGTGTGTTGAAATTTTAATAGCTTTCCAAAAAGTATAAAATTCAAGTTTCGAATTTAGTAGAATCTCTTTTAACCGACAGTAACGAGACTTCGCCGATTCCGGAAAAGAGATTTTTCTGGATAATTGAGTATATACTTTCAGACCTTGTGTGTTCATGGTTTGTGGAGCGATCTGTAGAAACTGCAACTTGTTCCTGTTATTGACTGTTATATTGACTAGTTGTTAACTCACATTATCTCGCCACATGTGGTTCTCCGAGTTATAAACACAAGGTGTGTCTTCTGTACCTGTTTAGTTTTAATAAAGGATCTTTAACACCTTCCCAAGTTCCAGTTGTTACTTAGCGATAATTTGCTTAATGTCTACCGAGAATTTAGACACTGTGGAGGATCACAAAGACATTAAACTATATAATTAAAAAAAATATAAAAAATATCTGAAAGGTTTCAGATTTGAGTTCGTTCATCAAAAATTCGTTAAAGTGTTACAAAATATGAAATAGATAATAAAACAAATTCCAAATTCGGGCTTCCAGATGCGCATATTCGGGTGGAAACGTACGTTATTCAAAACTGGATGGCTCTAGGTACCGTTGTTTTATCACAGTTGGAGAAATATACATACATTTATGCAAATTCTTCATTATTTAATATCTTTAAATATAATACAGGGCTGCAATATTTTGTGGCAACAGCTTGAAAAGTGATTCAGACTTTTAATGTTTTCGACGCAAAATCGCAAAACGAAAACAATAGTCCTTCAGGGACAAAGCCTCTTTGAACTAATAAATAATTCTCACAAATTAAATAGCATTGTTTCCGTTTTTCCTTTAGAGGATCTCAAAGACGTTAAACTATATAATTTAAATAATAACTCTTACAAGTTAAATATCATTCTTTCCGTTTTCACTTTTGACGATTGTAAAGGCATCAAACTCTATAATCTAAGTAATAATTATCACAAGTTAAACAGCATTCTTTCTGTTCTAAGACTGAAAAACCACAGTATTGACCAAATTGTTTCTCATGTGTATGGAATTTAGATCAGGATTATTTAAAAAAATTCTGTATGATAAGGCTAAAGCAGCTTATGGTATCTGAAAGGGGATTTTAAAGTATCATAAAAGCTAATAATAAAATTTAATTAAAATTTAAGAAGCGAAGAAAATAATTACAAAATTGTCTGTAATTCACTAAGTCTATACTTTAATTTTAGCTCTCTGCTTTTGTCACTTTAGCAGTCATTTTATTGCATCAGATCAGTTATCACCGTCGCTTAACTCATAGATAAATAAATAAATGCAAGCCAACTTAACAGTTAAACTGAAAGCTAACTAACAATCTATACTTACTGTTCCAAACCATGTTTGCGCTAACCACAAAGCCTTGGTTCACTAACTGCCAAATGGTAAAGTCAATGAACCTTCAAGTCCTGAGGAACGAGCTGGCTGCAGAGGTGTTTTGGGGGTTTTCACCATGCGTAACGAGCCAGTTTTCTTTAGAAAGGTTTCCTCTGTTAGGCATCCCTTCTCTTAGGAAGATAGCCCTCGAGTGATATGCTGTAGTCAAACAAATCAAATACTAAACTAACTCAAATGCATATTACGAAGGAACTCGAGTTACTAATGGACTAAATAGGATCACAGTCCATTTCAAATATCCGTATTTCCCGGATATTCCGAATATCCGATGGTTAGTGAGTCTTTATTTATATATTATAGCATATATAAGTACTTATATATGCTATAATATATGCTTTATATATTATAGCTATAATATATGCTTTATATATGTGGGAAATCAGAAACGCCAGCGAGGTGACGTCATCTGCCGTCAGCCCAGCGCAGCGCAAAACAGTTTAGACGAGTACCAGAGGTGGTGTGGAGCAGACGAGTTCCAAACGTGGACGAGAACAGACGTGTTCTCAGTTGACTTGCCTTCCAGGAAGTTTGAGGAGGGATGATGTCCCAGTGGTGTTATAGAATCCACCAGCATTTGTGAATCCTGATCTTGTTCCCGAGGTTTGACAAGATAAGCCGAACTGTTGATTATTACATGAACAATACGTGGACTATTCTTAAGGTTATTGTTACCTTTAGTTATGTCAATTTATCATGTTACATTATCATCCCATCTTTTATTATCTTTCATTCATATTAGTAATTTCATAATAAATTCACTTTATACTTATCTCGTGCTTTGCATCCTATAACCCTACATATATTAAATGCCTAGTATTTTTAAAGCCCAGATGCTTAAAGTTGTTTAATTTCACTTACCTTCGACGAATGTCTTGTGACAATGTGCTAGTTTGGTACACTTTTCTTAAAAATGACTGCACCAATCGTCTTCAAATTTCGCATGTTAGTTAAAAACGTATCATTAAGAATAATAAGCAGTATTTTACATTTTACTTAAAAATAAAAAAATATGAATAAAAAAAATCAAAGGCTTCAGATTTTAAATTACGTCCAAAGGGGCGTTTTTTAAACATTCTGTATGTTACTTTTATTTATTGAATAGCATGTTATTCGCATTTAAACCATAAAATTCAGTTCAAGAACAATATCGCAAAATAATTTTAAGCCGAGCCTATC
>KK114679.1:0-33419 GCA_000611955.2 Stegodyphus mimosarum
AAACACAACGCAATTCATATTTGTTTAAACTACTAGTATTTTACAGCTTAGTATATAACATCACCTTTAGTTAGTGTTTTGGTATTCAAACCTAAGGACAGGACGAGAATTCGTTCAGCAGCTTAAGTTACCGCTTAGGTTTCAGCCAGACCATATTTTTTAATTTTGATCCTCTTCCCAACTAAAAAAAGGCAGCTTCAGTGTTTATGTTGGCATAGATTTTAGTCCCTGTGTTAAGACTATCGATTTCGAGTGTAAGATGGTGCAGGACCCTCTTTAACAGGAGCAAAGAAATCTGCGACGAAGGGAAGGCCACGATCGTATTTATACCCACTTTCGTATTCACATTTTATTTGTTCATGTTTCTCTTCAGTAATAATATAGTAGTAATGATGCAAATTAAAATAACTTGTTAGTTAAACTAAAAACTAAATTGTTGCAAATTGAGATTAATCGCGATTAAATTCTTCATCAAGCGATTCAATTGTGAAAGTATTTCAATAAATACTCCATCTAGTTTTAAAACAAATTATTAAAAGCATAACCAACAAGTCTAATATAAGGGATCAAGTTATACCATCCAAGCTACATCTAAAATACCAATCAAAAGAATGTCGTTTCCATAGCATTGGCACTTTATCATTTCCTAAATAGAATGTGATTTCACTATTTGTTACGTTGTCTCTCAGTGACAGTGAAAAGTAAGTATTTAGACACTAGAAGAACTGTTTTTAATGTTTTAATAATTTCTGCAAATTTACAGCACATAAAAGTACACGTAACAAAATGTTTAGAACAAAGATATTTATAAAGAGAAAATCCAAGAAAGGATTGGCGGTTTCAAACCAGGAAAAAGGCTTGTGTGTTTACTTTGAGAAAAATAAATGTTTCCAAGCTGTCATTTACAGATAGGTTAAGCCCTAGTAATTCAAAACTATTTTACAATAGAGGACAGAAGATAATAAACAATACCAGGCGTTATTTAAACTACCGAAAACCCTCTGAGAATAAACATTAAATCTTTTCTCAGCTGCGACTTGAACCACAATGATAAAGAAACGTTAATCGGCTGCAGGGGATAAGAAGCGAGAATTTCTTTCAAGTGAAGAATTCGGGGAAGATAAATTACAGGAGAAAAAAGTTTAATAAATAGTTTATGGATGACCCCCCCTCTCCCCCCCAAAAAAAGTAATTGCTGCTATTTTGGTCAACGACCAGAGAAAACTTCTCGAAACCGGAAGCAAATTTTTGACTTTATGATTATTATATATGGGACGTAAAAAGTTATTCTCAATTCTTCTCTCATTTTTTATGTTCTGCTTTTGTCACTTTACGCCAAACAAGAAAAAGAAGTTTAGCATGCATTTGTTGTTAATTTTCAATGTTGAGGTATTTAACAGAATATCTCGACATTACGTTGATTAGTGATTTTTTAACATACTGTGTGAGTTTGGAGCCAGCTGTTTTTGTTGAAGTATTACAAATCTAACGTCTTATCTTTTCTTGTTTTGGGTACAAAATTGCAGCTCGGTTCGGAAAATGTAAGTTAATTGGCTCGAACAGAAATAAAAGTAGGTTTAAATGGAAACATCTATTTTTGGGTAGCCTGAATTGACGTTTGACTGCATTCAGGCAAAACTCAAAATAGTTTCTTTAATTGCACCGCCGAATTTAATTTAATTGTCCAGTTGATAAAAATAATTCTGAATTTATGCTGTTATACTAATGGCGTTCAAGGGGTCTCTATATGTCAGATTAATTACTAGAAATTAGCAGTATGCGTATTATTAGCCTAGCGTACGATTATACTAAAAGGTTTGCTGTTCTGAACCAAGGTCAAACACCTTGGTGACTTCGACATCCTTGACTCGTTAAGCTCCGGTTTTACGTTAGTGCAGTAAGAATGTGTTGTGTATGGGGTTCTCCAATCAGTGAACGAACGATTGCATCTGTGTTCTGGTCACATCAGAATGAATTAACGAATTTTATCGTGGTGAGGAGCGCTGCATTGCGTCTTTCTTTTAGAATGCACCGTGGATTCCTCAAAGATAACTATGCAACTTTGCTTTTCGGGAAGACGGTTCCATAGATCTCTCGACCGTCTTTTCCTACTACCATATCCCTCAACAGAACTTACGGCTAGCCGTATATTTTAAAAGCCGCCATACCGCAAATATATAGTCTCTGTCAAAAACAAATACATATTACATTATCATAAATTAAGGAAAAAATCACAAAAATAGCGATACCTCCCTCAAAAATAAGCCAAACTCTGTAAAATTTTAATGTATGTAGTATTTTAATGTATGTATTTAATTTATATGTTGCCAAGTCAAAGTAGCTGAGTAAAACTGCAATATGCAAATTAGTGGTGCTGTACTCGAACTAGGTCATCTACGGGGAGCATAGAAGTCCATCTTTGAGAGCAAGTCCACATATTTCCCAGTGATAGTAGCATCAGAAATCTGAGATAGCCAATTCATAACAATGACCTCCAGGCATCATTTATCAGCAGAACTACGATGGAGAGCCACTATGAGACTAGAGGCAGAACAAAGTCAATCAGAAGTGGCCAGATGACCAAATGTGAATCCTTCTATGGTTCATAGACATTGGAGGCAATTTCAAACCACAGATTCGGCATCTAGGAGGTTCAGCCAAGGACGGCCAACTGCTGCTTTTTTACTTTTTTATTTCATTTAATATTGAAATGGTAATACACAAATTATGGCTGAAAAAACTTCATTTACTCTGCGCTTAATTTGTGAGATTTATGGTAATTAATACTCGGTTTCTTAGGTGAAGTCTTTCCTGGATTTCTTCTTTTCCCAAGAACCTCTACCAGAAACATAAATTGAAGTCAAATAATGAACAAGAATTTAAGTTTCGAAAGAGAGCTTTGGCAACGCAACTCCTTTATCACTTTCCTTTCAAATGGAAAGAATTACTGGTTTCTGATTAAACTTTGAAGTAATCTTTTCCCCTCTCTATACTTGCTTAATGTAAATTGGTTTAGGAAAACTATGTAAAAAAGTCTCAGTTGCTATTATAAATGTATATTTTGTCCATTATATTGATAAGATGATCTTAAACTTTTCTAACTTCATTTACTAAATACTATTTACCCTTTTAATAAAGGTAGATGTATTTTTAAAATTCTGTTTTTATTTTTTTCATTGAAAACACTTTTGAATATTTACTTTAAATAAAACTGGTAATACTGTAAGGTTTTAGTTAAACTAACAAAGTTTTATTTTAATTTAAATCTTTCTATCTCTTCTCTGTTTCAACTTCCCGTCAGAAGAAGCGCGCGTTTTCAGCTTATGCTAATTTGAAGTAGAGCCAAGTACTATTAAAACCAGTGGTAGACACCTCTCAGTGTGAGAGAGCTTTTAGTCTCAGATCACGGTCATTCTGTTCGACGTTCGCCTGACCAGCTAGCAGATAATTTCTAAGCCATAGTGCTTACTACGTGATTGCTTATTGAGATAAATTGAAGTGCGCTAGTATTAGTATTTCTTGCTAAGCACCATTTAGTTAAAGGCCAAATCCGCGAATTAGCTCTGTGAGCAAAGTTTAATTAAAATTCTATTTAGTTTTAGTATAAATTTATCTGATTGTTAAGTTAGACCCAAGTGTGGTCTTTTACTTTCTGTATCCCTCCCGAGTTGGGAAATAAATTGTAAATAATATTGATTTAATAAAAGAGGATTTTAAATCCCTTCCAAGTGCAGTTATTCTTCAGCACAGTATCTACACCAGAACATAGCTGATTTCAGCTCCCTGTTCCAGATCAGGACTTAAGGACTTTAAGGAGTTACTTTAAGATGTTTGCCAAATCTACGCACAGAACACTCAGTCCTGACAATACGAAGTATTTTTTATTCATTTATTCTTATTATTTTTCCATGAAGGATGCTAGAGATTTTGAGCTACGAAAGATTCGAGAAAATTTAGCATTTGCTCCAAATCTATATTAAATTATATAAAACAAATTATGTGTAGAAATCCCTTTATAATATCAGAATGGTTCATACGATGTCTTTCTGAAACGGTAACAGAATTGAATACGAAACCCAAGTTTAACATCTTTTTCACAATAAGACTTTGTTCTAACACGTTTTGGAAAAGACTCTTCGGTTGAAATTTTAACAGAAGGAAGAGTGTAATAATAAAGGATAAGCCCAACAAATTTAAATACACTTCGTTTCTCCGAAAAAATTCAAAGAAAAAAATCTGGATTCAGTGCATATTTTATTCCAATGAAACGAACTGATATTCCGTCACATTGTAATTTATTTTAACACCAATTTTTGTATGTATGTATGCTCACGGCCCAGAAACTGTCAAAGTAATTTAAATTGGACGTCTGGTTCAAAGAAATTGTAAATGAATCTGATTTTGGGTTATGCAAGTAACATTTCTTTATTTGAGTTAAAATAACACGCTGAATAACGATTATTGGAGGAGTTAAAGCAGCAAGAATCAGGGCAATATTCATAAATTTACAGAACCAGATTCGAAGGTTTAAATATAGAACCCTTTCTTCAGCTGCAGAAGTGCAAATGACAAAAGAGAATTGAGTGCTCAGGTGATAAGTATGAGAAGAAGGAAGTGAAGCTGCTAGCGCTATCTATTGATCAAAAATGAAAACAACTCTGAAAAGATATCCTTAAAAGTTGAAAATAACGGCGTATTGTAGTTGGTATCGTTAACTAGAACTTTTTTTAGGAACGTGAAACACCTCTAGAACTGCTCCAGTAACATTACTTTAATTAGAGAAATTTTTGGGCCAAATCTTCATTATTTTGATTGCAATGTACATATGTTGTATGTGATTTCCCACTTTTGTAATTTTATACAGTTTTTCTATAAAATCAATATGCAATATATCATATGCATTGAAACAATTTTATTTAAAAAGTACAATATTAATGTACACAGTAACTTCTTGGTTTGGTAAATGCGTTTATATGCAAATTTACACAAAATTCTATGTTTTTCTAGCCGTAGCTTTGCAAGTATTATCATTAACTCAAATATTAAAAAGTTTTTTTGTGACTCTTATTTCGGCATATCAAAATTTGACTGTAAGACAGTTACGAATGATAAAAGTGATGCTATTGTGGTGACTAATGGATTGGCAGAAATCTCTTTAATAACTGCTCCAGCTCACCAGCGGCCGAGCGTAAAATGACTGAACGCTGGTAGTTCTGACCTTGGTTCGATTACAGGCCGATGGGCTAGTTGCATGGTCTTTCGTGTTTTTCCCCATTTGTAACGTGTATACGAGCCATTTTGCCTAAGAAAGTCTTCCACAAAGGCATCCTTCCTCTTAAGCAGCGAGCCCTACTGCTTTGCCATAACAAACTAAACCAAACCAAATAATATTTGCCCCAAACTAAAAACAGAAAATAGCATTTAATTAAAATAAGTAACAGATCATACCGCAACGTAAAGAGCTGTAAATAATACAACAATAAGCATATAAGGGAAATTCCCCTTTAATACACTCACTTCCAAAAGTTAAGCACGGAGAGGAAAATGCTAATTTCCGGAAGCCAATCAGAATTGAAGAGGATGCAATTCGCTGCAGAGGTAGATGGAAGTATGCAAATATGTTAGGTGACAGCCAATTGCGCTTTCATGTCAAGAAATATGCAAAAAAGGCAGTCTTATAAGAAGCCAGCTTTATGAAGAATTACAGAAGTTGATTGTAAGTGCTGATAAAACTTTCGCACAATTTGTTTTCGAGACATACGTGTTTCTATGACTTCCAGAAGACGAATGGAAGATTCTGAGCGCTGGCGTGCTGTGGGGCGCATTGAAGCAGGACAGTCGATCACAGATGTTGCTCTTTTCTTCGGCGTTCATCATTATGTAATTTCACGTTTATGGAAACAATTCCAAACCACACAGACAGTTGTCCGAAGGCCCGTAGCCGATCGCCCAAGGGTTACAACCCCCGCGAAAGATCGGTATATTGCTCTTGTAGCCAAGCGGAATTGCAGAGCGACTTCCATAAGTGTGACATCTATGGTTACAGCGTCCATTGGTAAGGCGATATCTGCAGCTACTGTACGCCGAAGATTACATATGAGTGGACTGTACGCCCGGGTACCTCGAGTTTGCGTACCTCTATCCGTCCAATCCAAAGGGGCACGATTACAGTGATGCCCGGAACATGTCAATTGGAATGTGTCTGACTGGGGCAATATTATGTTGACTGATGAGTCAAGATTTGCTCTGGAGCCAGATGACAAGCATATAAGGATATGACGTGAACAACGAACACGCAATCAGTCTCAAAACATCACCGAACATCACGCATTCCGAGGCGGAAGCATTATGGTGCGGGCAGGGATTTCATTAGGATACCGCACCGATCTGGAGAGTGAAGGGATTGCGCGTATCGCGTGGCCAGCATATTCGTCCGACCTTAATCTCATTGAAAATCTTTAGGATGCTTTCGGCCGTGCTGTATCTTCATGTTTCCCACCTCCAGCCACTCTTATTGAGGTGGAAACTGCTCTGCAAGAAGAATGGCGTTTGCTTAATTCTGCGGTTCTGCGGTGGTTGACCACCTAATTGAAAGCATGGTCTCATGGTGTAAACTTTCTTTACAGATGAGGGGGGATCACATACCCTATTAATGTCCTTTTTTCCTTTTATGCTGTTTATTTTCACTTTATACATAATTTTGTTTAACTCTCCAGTATGTTATTATCTGATAACTTAGAAAAATTTAATATTGTTTTCATTTCTGTATATAATTATTGATTTTGTTTGATGCATAAATATATATGCTACTTTCCTGCCGAATGTTTTGTCAATCAAAGCAGTATTTATTGATTTCTTTGCATTTTACATCTTCGTGCTTAACTTTTGGAAGTGAGTGTACATAGGAAACATCACTACTCATCAAAACCGCTCCTAGAACCAGTGACCATTGAGGAGGTCATTGATTCACGACTTTGAATAAACAACTGAACTTTCTGAAACCCAGCACCAACACAGGTGATATATATATATTAATATATATAATAACGTAGCCCAAAATACTTGTGGTAACGTAGAGAAAAGTTCCTTCTAGGGCTTTGAAAATGAATGCACTGGAAGCTACTAGAATTGTCTCCACTTTGGTGAAAATCCACCAAATGTCGCCAACCTGGTGATAAAAACTATACGCAAGGTTTGTTAGGAGGCTTCCACCCATTTTCCGATACTATCTGATTTATCTTAACAAATCAAACATCGATTAATTCAAAATTACAAGATATGCGTGAGATACACGCCTAAAAACGTAAAACGTGGATATAAATTCGATTAAACAAAAATATCATATTATTTTTTATGAAATGCATTAAATAAATAAATACATAAATAAAAACCGTACATACTGCAACAAAAAACGAAAATACAGAAAATCTACAATCAAATAAACATAAATATTTGCATAAATGTGCCACGCTATTAATTCTTTTTACTCTAAATTTTAAACTACATTTGTAGCTATTAGAAATCTCGGTTAATAACAACTGGGAGATAAACAACTGGTTAAGAAGGTAATTTGACAGCTTGTTGAAAACTGTGATTTTTAATCTAAACAGTAAATCTCGCATTTTTTGAAATCTTGAAAACAACTTCTTTATTTCACGCTTACGTCAGGAAAACTGCTAACCTTTTCAAGATTAATTAATTTTGCGATACAGTTTGGAAAGAAAACAGCTGATAAAAGAACTTTCAATGAAACAGCAATAAATTGGTTACCAGATTTTTAGCATTAAATTGCACACAGAAAGCATTAACTTGTAATTAATCGACTCGTGGTTATTTTTCTGAATACCTGGAAGTAATTCAATGCATAATGTTATGTCATTTAATTCAGATTCTGAAACCTATTAATTTTACGAACTTTCTGGCATACTTTTAATGAATTTCTGAAAGTATTAATTGCTTCTAATGTAGAAAGAGGTATTAGGAAAAAAACAGGATAAGTTAATTGCTAAATTAATCACGGTATAACTTTATCATGGCGACAAAAAAAGTTATTTCCTTTCATTTGTAATGAATCAATTACATCTGAAATGGAGTGAAATTAAGCGTTAAAAAGATATGTAAAGATTAATAATATGAAATAAATTGATACGTAAAATAATTTGTAATATTTGAAGTTTTTTTCGGTACTTTATGGTGCTATTGTTAAAATTATTACTTAAACACTTCTCTAAAGAAACTATTTTGCAGATTACTAGGAAACAAGAAATCTTAGCCTTTCGAAGGCTAAGATTTATTAGGATTTAAGATTTATTATTTAGGCTAAGATTTAGACTAAGATTTAAGATTTATATGTTTTATTTCTAAAATATCTAATAACATATTTTCTAAAAAACAAATTTGACTCTAGTTGTACTTCTAACCGCTTGTTTGGCCAGTCACCTAAAATAGGTAAATAGTTGCATACTATCTCTCTGTATATTTATTTATCTATCTGTTTATCTCTATCTATCTATCTATCTATCTATCCACTTAACTATCTATCTGTTTTTCTATCTGTCTGTATCTGTCTCTATATAATGATTTTAATGAATTCTAGCTACTGTCATTTTACAGGTCCAGTTAGTAATTAATAATAATTGAAATGAGCCTGCGTTTATTCCTTTTTAATAGTTTAGCTTATCAGTTAATAACCAAAACTTTGAAATAAAATGAAATACTATCTTATCTTTTGCTGAACAACAACATACTGCCGTATGAAATTTAAAAATATTTTAACTCGAGCAGTGGTAACACATTTCTTTTAAATACCTGGGTTTGTTGATTAAATTCGACGCATATGTTGCGTTTTCTCGAGTGACAGCATGCTTCTGCGGTTTGTCACGTGGCAGCATAAAACTTTTATATCGCTGAGGTTTTAAGCAAAGTTCCTGAAATTCGTACAAAGTATGACATAAGTAAAAAGAAAACTTTTCTCTTTATTTCTCTTTATTTTCTTTTTATCATATGTTTCTCAATGTGAATAAATTCGAAAGGCAAATACAATGCATTTTGTTGAGTGGCAACACGCTTCTTTTATATTGTCGAGTTTTCTGATAAAATTTGCAGCAGAAATATCTTACGCTTTGCAGAGTGATAATACGAAGTTTATAAATCGCTGTGATTTTAATCAAAAGTTCCTTAAATTGGTACAAAATGTTTTGGCTCTAGGTGCTTCCCTTTTTGCACAATACGAGAAAGATACATACATGTATACATACATAAATACCGATTCTTTATTATTTAACAATAGAAACTGAATGGCACATCCTCTAACTCAAATGAGCTAATCAATCGATTTGAATCTCAACAATAGAAATAATTCTCAAATGATTAAAAACAACTGACAAAAAGATAAGCGTTTCATATACCAGAATTCTATATACGCGAAATAATTATTCTCGAAAGAATATAATGATGATTTTAATAAATCCAACTAATGGACTTTCATTAGATGCAGCTAATAAAATCTCATAAAAATATTTAATGTTTTTGGGAATTGCTTTTTGATTGCATTAATTTAAACTCTCGCATCGTTAATTTAGATAATAATAGAAGTCTACACAGCAGATACAAATAAAAAGTGCATAAATTTTCTCAATTTTATTTTATAAAGATTTATTTAAATTTCTAACCCACCAGACGAGAATGCCGTTAGTGACTGCAGTATCAAAGGGCCTGGGTCCGAATCGGTCATTTCATGATTGAATTATGTTATTCTTATCTTCCAGTTAAGGTTTTTATGCCTTTAGTTAATATGCATGTAATAGTTATAGAATTAATAACAATTTAAAAATTGTTTAAGTGCGGCTAAGTCTAATTTTTGGTTTACCATAGCAGCCATATTTGTTTATATTTGAAACTTAGCAAAATAGGGAATTAAGTCAGTATCTGCACCTTCGATGTTTTTTGTGCCGAGCGGGAGCAAAAGTAAGCTTTCAGTCTTGTGCACCGAAAAATCTGCCTTTTTGCCTGCTGGCCGAATTGCTTGTTTTTGCGTAGAAACTTTGATTTTGATTGTAAAAATTGTTTTTTTTATTGTTTTAACTGTATTTGGTGTTTTATGTTTTTCTATATTTTCAATTTTTAATGAAGATATTTTGAGATTTTGTGCATTTTTGCCTTACCGCGAAGTGAGCATTGAATTAATAAGTACGTATAATTTAACTTATTTATATTTTTCTTATTTAATGGTTAACGGATTTTTCCCGCACATCTCCGTTTGACGCGCCAAATAAGCATACCGGAATTTTATTGTTTGCACCATCCAATACAGCGAAAAAATTCTTTTCTATGCAACTTGTATGAAAATCGTAACTTACTTTTTGAATGTTTGGCGAAGTATTAAATATGGCTCCATTTTAAAACAAATATTTGATCTTTTTGATTTTAAGGGAACTCGGAACATTTAGGATATTTTTAAAGAACTTCTAGCAACTTTTTATGAATATATGAATATTATTAAGCGATTTTCGAAGACAAAAGGATTTTTAAGCTGAAAAAAATCTTTTGCCAGTAATTTTTTTTTAATTTAAATTTTTTGAAGAAAAATTTAACATTCAAAATGTTTTTCTTTTCCTACTTTTAGAGTTTTTGTCCCAAAACTTTCCTATTGTATTTATTATAGTATTCTTAATAACTTTAAGGATCCATTTTGAAATTTATGAATTAGTTACTGAGAAAAAATAAAAACCACATTTATGTAAAAGTTTTGAAAGAAAATTAATCTCAATCACATTTTCACTTCCAATGAATTTTCTTTTCACTGTTTTGCAAAACTCATCCTTGTTTCTATTAAGAATATAATTTTAAGCAAGTAAAAATATTAAATAATTTAGTTCATACTTGCATATGTCTTAGAACTTTAAGTAAAAGGATTTATCGAAAAAATGTAAACTGGGAAAACGCATTTTTAAAGAATGTTGTAGAGACATTAGGTTATTACGAAGCAGGAGACATGAAAAATTAGCAACGCCTTCGCCGGGAATCGAACCGCGGACCTCTCGGTTGCGCGTCGAGCATGCAGGCCACTACACCACGAAGGCATGCGAAGAAGGCGGGAGAAATACCTTATAATGTAAGCTGTCTGAATAGTCATTAAATCATTTCAAGTTACTTAAAAACTTTATTACTGAATTTCAATACATATTTATATATATAATAAAATCTAGTACTGCTCAATTGGTTAATATAAGCATAAATTAAAAGCCTTTCTTTAAAAACATTACCTGGCCAGAACTATTGCCACAAAAAAATTTAAGAATGCAAGTAAAATGTTTCTTTGCCTGTTTTTGTTTTTTAGAAACTTTCAAAGCAATTTTAATACATGAATTAATCATTTATAATGAATATTAATAATATTAATTTATCGTTTTATTAATTTTTTCAAAAAAGCAAAATATGAAATTTGAACAAACATAAAATATTTTATTTAAAACCACTCAGCAGCATATGTGATTTCTTCTCGTTTCTTAGGCGTTTGTTCTCGAATATAAATTGCATTTTAAATTAATTTAGGTGTATTTTAAATAATTATAGAGTTTAATGTTTGTTTCAGCACTATTTGAATAATGCTACAGTAAGGTATTTCATCACTTTCATTACGCCATCCGTTTCTGTTTGCTGAGCTGAATATATACTTCTATGTGTGTTCTATTCACTTTTAAACTAGCAGATATATATATATATATGCCTGCCAGTTTAAAGGTGAAATTTTCTTTTCCAACTTCTCTTTGTAGTATTTAAATAAATCAGTTTATATATATAAATAGAATCTGCTGATAGTTGAAGTCATATTCAATTACGTTCCTCTTCTTTTACACGGATTTTTAATAAGTAACTGAAACAATTAAGAAGTAAAAAAATAAACATTGAGGGAGTTAGCATTTAAAAGGCTGTCAAAATTTTAATAGTATAAAAAAGAAGTGTTTTTTATACTATTTATTAACGTCAGATCATTTCAAAATGTTTTTTAGTGCAGTAGAAATATTAAGGTATTAATTTAGGAAAAACTTGAAAAATCGGTAATTTTATCGATTTTGGTTGAGTCCGCTTATAATTTTAATTATCTAAAAATATATTACCTATAAATTTGTGAAATTTTCACAAATATATGAAACAAGCCTTTCAATGTCTTTTATAACAAGAATGAAAAAAATATTGATTGAGCAATTTTCCATATCTTGTTTAATGTTTAGCAATCCTAAGCAGAAGAAGGTAAAAACATTTCTCCTGGAAAAAGTACTTTTGAGCTTGCCATATTACGGCGTAAGATGACGAATTAATGACATTCGTTTTCTCATTTAAGCGTCAAGTAAAATGCCCATTAAGTAACACTGTTATTACGTCTTTCCGAAAATGAATATTCAGAGCTATTACTTCATTCTCTGAACGACGTTACTTTTCTTTATTTCATAATTTACTTACAATTTATTGCTTGTATTTTAATTGTGACTAAAAATTTCATTATTGGTAATGAGTCATTGAGCCTAAAAAACAGAAAATAAAATACAATTAAAAGAGGTTTTTATACAATAAGCTTTTATTTAAAATGGATATGATAATGAACGCATTGAAAGGATAAAAATAATTTATCATGTAGTTTAATGGGAATAATAGATTAAATAATACTATTTACAGAATTCATCTATAATTTTATACCGTTTGTGATAAAAACGTTCGGCGCCTAAGTAATGGAATATGTTAATTAAACTGCATGGTCAAATGTATAAGATATTATATTTTTGAATCTATCATGGGCGCCCCAGGCTTTTATTATTCGCAATATAAAATTATAGATGAATTATTTACTCTGTTATTCCCATTAAACTCTACGATAAATTATTTTTCTCCTTTTAAGGCGTTTATTGTTGGATCCATTTTATATGAAAGCTTATTCTATAAAAACCTTTCTTTTATTCTATTTTTAGACACCACAAATCAATCGTTCCAATCCAAAGATTGTACCCTTTAGATGCAACAGAAATTATACAGTAAGCTATAGTGAATAACTGCAGTTTATATAAGTACTCTAACATGGAAATACTTTTAATTATTTTCCGAAAAAGCCGGAAATGAAGAAAAAAAAATGTTTTAAACCTATTTTATATTTCACCACAGAAAAGCATTTATTGTTTAACAATTAAATACGGAATATAGAGTACGGAATAGCTTACTTCTTTCATTCGAACCTCAAAAGTCTTTACCTTGGTTTTATTCTTCCAGTCACTGATCAAAGACATATATTTCCAATTTCAAAAATGTATAATTGCCTCAAATATTTATGTTTTGGCATTTTTAAATTTGAAAAAAGTCAATTTTATAAAAATTAAGGAATTTGATTTTCTGTACCTTCTTCTGATCAATACGTAAGTTTAGGAAAATGTTATACTTATGAAAAATAAAACGCAAAAGGTTTGACTTCCAAACGACAAAAACTGACCGACATATTTAATTTCAAAATTTGCAATTTATGATGTCATTTTCAACTTACAATGAAGAGGTTCGTTAATAAGCAAATGAGAATGATTTGAGGTTGAATTTTTTCCTTTTTAAATGCCATTCAATGATATTCTTCTGTGATTTACTAGTGTCTTCAATTTAAACTTCTATTACATTTGGATGTTCAGAAAGAAATTTCACATAAAGAATGTATAAGGTTTAAAAGTCTAAAATTATGCTATTCATGTTCTCATGAAATTTTATTTAGAATCATGTCTGACAATCATGAAAATATTCAATAAATTACAAAGATTTTTCGCTTTTACTTACTGCAAATAATAGTACAATGTGGCTACGTGCGAATGCTGAGGCCTGCTAGCTTTTCTTAAATCCTCGCCATTTAATCTCTTATCATCAGAAACCTTTTCTCTAAACTGATATTTTATTTTTAGTACGTATAAATGCAAATATTTTACTCTGCAATTTGTGTACGGCCCCTGTAAATGATTTTCCTGTTTAATATCCCATATTTCGACGGGATTCGAACCTAGGACCGAACTACCAGCGTTCAGCGTCTTTACCGCTCGGCCGCTGGTGGGCCTAGTTAGGAAAAGGAATGACGTAATTGCTCGCGATGCAGTATTTATACTACGTAGGTGCATAAGTACAGCTAAGCTGGGATTGATTAATTTTAGGTTTTATTTCCCTTTTTCAAGCAGCGTTATGTAACATGGAAAGATCTCGAATTAGGGAGAACAGATGAACTTAAGTGGAGAATATAAAATTTAGAATAGTAAATTTTGAGGCTACGAATCATTTCTTAGCATAGCCATTATTATACCTTACATGTATATATGTATATATATATATTCATTTAAAAATTATATATGTTTATTTCTTGTTTTAGCATCACTTGTAAGAATGTCTACTGCTTTGTAATTGAAACCGAGTTTTTTTTTATTGCAAATCAAGATCTAGCGAAAATCCAATACTGAAAAATACAAGCTTTCAAATGAAACTAACAATTTTAGTCATTCTAACTGCAACCGATTTTCAAACTTGAGTGCACTGCGTAAGTTTCATAAAAGCGCAGTTAAGTTCAGATTTATAGATAATACAGCACAAAAATTTTAAAAGGTACTGATTATATATTTGCCCTTAAACTGAAGAAAACTTGTTCTCCTATTTTTGCTAGTGCTAGATCGCAACTACTTTTGATTATCAAAATCAACCTTCCAGTTCTTGATTCCATTAAAAATGTTGGAAGTACAAAACATGAACTGCTATGATTTTGAAAATCACTGTATACTTCCGCTACCACTGAAGAAAATTTACGACAGTCTTTTAAATCTAGCAGTTTTTTTTTGTATTTAATATATTAGACTTTCAATAAGTGGAAAGTGCTTCTTAACTGTACATTTTCCGCAACTACATTAAATTTATAAATTCTATTTTTTGAGAATAATGAAATACATATGGGAACAAGCTATTCTACCCAAATTTGTAACCTAATTTTGTTAATTTAATTAATTGTAAATTTTACTAAAGAATCCCAGTTTCAACAAACACTACAACTTGATAACTAAGAAGAATTTGATTTAATTTACAAATACACAGAAGACATTATTACCGTCAACAGTTTTAATTTAATTCAAACTAGCAGCAAATTACTTAAGTAACTTGAAATTTTTTAAAATTTTAGAAAAATTTTAGAAATTTAATTGGGAATACTATTTTTAATCAACTAATTAAAATAAAAAAAATATTTGAACTATATTTTCTTACAACAGGAAATTTTTCTTCACACTAAAACTTTAATTGCTAATAATATTCCTTCAAATTTTATTTCAGTATGCAAGGCAGCTGCTAGGTGCTTTCTCTAGCAACACACAGTAAAGTTTGCATTGAATTAATTTGGGTGAATTATCAGAATCACACTACAGAGGAAACCTTGCATCTGTTCAGCTCGATTTCACAGACTCAATAGCTTTGCTGATAATAGGAGAGCTAGAACCCGGTTAAATTAAACTAGACATTGTGAAGGCTGTATTTCCCAAATGTGTCATGTAACTGCAGAATAAATTTCAATACACAGGGATAGATCTTAGAAGAATTAATCGACGGCGTAAATGTGTGGTGTAAGACGGAAATCTTATAGTCTTTGCAGTCCTGTATAACGAAGCGTTTCATTCCACGGTGACGAATTTCGCATAGAGAGAATGCAAGAGTTCAAGTTGTCCTATTGATTTCTTTGTAACTAAAAATATTTCGAGGGATACAGCTTAGAAAAAGAACTGTGGGGTAATTTTTCTAACTTTTACTAAACTTTAAGATTAGTTTAAATGCAGTGTTAACTTTCCTTTGATTCAAATCGATGAGATCGTCACAGACTCAAAATACATGCTGGCCGAATATACGACTTGTAAATTTGTGAACAGCTAATTGGCCAGGTTTTCATTTTCTTTTTTACGGACAAAATGAAAATTTTTTATTACAGAATAAATATATTTTAAATACATTTGATGTTTCGCTTCTCTGTTGTTTATACTGACAGCTATATATTAGATATTCAGTCTAATATTTATTTCAAAGAATTTCAATATGTTTAATTAATAATTAACTAACTTACTTTAATTTAAACTAAAAATAAAACAATCTGTAAACTTTCTAAATTTTCAGAGGAAATTCTCCAAGTGGGACAAAACAATGAGAACAAATAATGATAATCTAATCTCTCTTCCTCTTATTTATTAAATTTTCCTTCCACACAAAAATAAAAATACCTATTTTTGAATGTAAAAAATTATAAACATCTTCATTTCTTATTGCAGCTTGGCAACGGATAGCGTTTCGAGTCTGATACAGCCTTAGACAGAAATAATTAGAAAATATCTTTATCACAGACTGTAGATGCTCATCGATCAATCGGATTCTTATTAATTTTCAGCTGTGAGAAAAAAGCTGTTTATAGATAAATGTGTTGTTGTCATGTCCATATTACATGAAAAAGGGTTGCCAGAGCATTCATTCCCTTAAAAGTCACAGTGTTTGAGCTGTTACAAGGGGGGAGACGACATGCTCTGACATTGCAGAAGAAAGAAGAAATAACTTAACATACCGATTTTACCGGAAGCTTTCTTTAGAAACGTTACAGGTAGAAAACATTTCGCCAATAATTGTTTGAAACTATAAATATTTTGTAGGCCATATTCAGTTGACCGTATCATGTCTATTTTTCTACAGTTTTTTTTATGATAAGATTCTATAACTTCGAAAATAATCTACACTTTTCTCTTTATTAGAAGGAAGGTCTCAAATTTTAATAATTTTTTGCTTTCAAAATGCATGGAAAAATACGGTAATAACAGTTAACTTTTATGTATAAAAACATAACGACGGAGAATCAAATGAACAGAAATCAAATTACACCAAATGAAAGTGCAGATGTTACGAGTATGTTGTTATGTCCCACATATCAAAACCACGCGCTAACAGGTTTCACTGGTTTGTGCGGCGAAGCCTAGAGGGGTTTTCAGAACTACTGTTCCTTCTGGTTGATTTTTCAAACATAACTGGAGTTCTGAATAAGAACAAGGAGCTTACTCAAAGCTATGTTCGTGTGTGCGTGGAACAGACAACACAAATAAGAAGGGTTAACTTTACCCTTTATTTCTCAAAGCGTACAAGCTCTCCCGCACTTTGGGATACAAAGACCAATACGTGTGGTCTAAAACATAGAAAATAAGAAATAAACTTACTTAACTAAATAAGAACTAAGATGCTTTACAGAGAATAGTACCTCGAAGGTTGACCCTTTAATACTACGTATGTAGTGAGCAGAATGCAAAGACTACAATGCGTCTTCAAATACCAGCGAGTACTAGGTTCTGGCCTTAAAGGCAGACAACGAAAACCACACGCGTAGTAACGGCCACGAGAAATCTCTCTTTTACTTCTGTCTTGACTAAAAGCCATGTCTTAAATACTTCTAAAGTTTCAAACCTCATTTTGTATACACTAAATCTATGCGCGCTTATTCTGGCCGGAAATGGAAAATAAGAGAAGATAGTAAAGGTTTAAAATAAAATAAACATTAGTAAAACTTAAAATCCTTACAGAATATCTGTCTAAGGGGTGGGATGCCTTTGTGGAAGACTTTCTGAGAGAAAGTGGCTCGTATACAAGTAAGTGGCTTGCATACATGTGGCTCGTATACATGGGGAAACCACGAAAACGCCCAAGCAGCCAACCTATTTGCGGGATTCAAACTTTGGACCGAAGTATCAGTGTTCAGCGACTTTACCGCTTGGCCTCTGATTGGCTAAATACTACTTTCAGTTGATGACATTAGTTAAATAAGTACAAGATATGATCAAAACGTATAGGAGTTGCGCTACAGAGTGAAAACTCACAAAGCCATCTGATACTTAGATTATGCCATTTTGCCTTTGATTATGCGCCGTGGGCTATAATATAGTTTATTCGCTTGTTTATAGCAATACCTTGAAGGAAAGCGTGAAGAATTCTGTCGGCTCCATTTACCATGACAGAGAAGACTGAGCTGAGAATTTGCATCAAAGTTATCGATATTCGAGCAGATACTCATATAAAATTGCAGAATGAAAATAGAGAAGAGTGCTTGAGCCCTGCACTCAAGTTTAAAAGGCGTTCAAACGTTTCCAAGAAGGTTAAGCACGTGCCGAAGCCCGAAAGAACCGAAACCAGCAAAACTGACAAAAATATTGAAAATGGGCGTATAACTGTGCTGGAAAAGCGTCGAGTCGCTTTTCTAGAGATACCCGTAAAAAGGTCAAAATTAATTAGAGTTCAGTTCAGTCCATTATTAATGAAGATTTGGATATGAGATGTAATTCTGCAAAACTCTGTTAGGGAGACTAAAAAGAAAACCAACCCTGTTCTGTGTCCATAATATGAAGATGGGACCTTCAGATTTGTTGAGACCATGAGGCATTTTATTTCGAAGCAGGAGATGTGAAAAAGGGCAATGCCTTCCGGCATTCGAACTCTGGATTTTCCACTTGCTAGCAGGGTGTGCTTTCTAATTACATCACGAAAGCAAGCGAGAAAAGAGAGAAAAATAATTTACAAAATCTCTTTCTCAATGAACGGCTAGGAAGAAGAGAAGCCAGTTGCCAAATCCTAATGGTGACGAATTATCTTCTACCAAATTTTAGTTCTGTAGACACGTGTGGAATTTAACAGAATTTTTAAAGACGGGGAATTCTATAAATCCTCATGTCCCTCCTCGGGATTCGACCTCCCTGTTGCAATCCGGACGTGCTTCTCAATTATACCACGAAGACATGCGGAAAGGAAGTATGCGGAAGAAAATATCTTACAAACCAAGGGTCAATCTTAGCAGTAAATGAATCTGGTTTCCCAAAACACAATAAAGCATGAATGATTTCATGCACTGTTGAAGGAGTATGATTTTGTTCTTTGACCGAAATAATAGTATATATCAGGAATATGGTCCTCCTGACCAAACAGTAGCCAAGGAGAGCTACCATAAACTGCTCATTCAGCTTAGCCTGTGCAGCAGTGCTTTGACAAACACAAAATTCCTCAAGTTTAACAGTATTCTCCAGATCGTAAATCCTGCGACGTTTTACAAAAATCGAGCCTCACTTGAAAGGAAGGAGATTTAAGATGATGCGGAAATTTAAGATAACGTGACAAGGACGCTGCTTGTTGTCCTAGAAAAAAGGATCCAGAATGAGTGGAAACTATATTGGGTAAAATGTGGGGCTTTAAAGCTTAGAAGGAGAATACATGTAAATTATATTAGTGATATGCATAGGATATTTACAAAGTTTTAGGAATATAGATATTTTTTATTTGTCAATTTTTATCAATATTACAATGCACATTTTCAACATAATCCCCATTTAATTGCATACACATTCCCGACGGAAGACTCATTTTTAGGTAGTCCTCAAAGAATGGTTTTGGGGTCTCCTCTCTCTCTCTACTTATGGGATGGTTAAACTCTCAAATCGAACATCCCCATAAAAGTTTCTTCAAATGAGGAAACCGAGATATGAGAACAGAATACTTTTCGCGTACCTTGAACAACGTTCGTAGTTTTCAAACACTCTTTTTCCGCCAAAACGTCTGCTCTTCACGTCTCTCAAACAAAAACATTTTCCGAAAATGCGTCTATGTCTGTCAAATAACCGAATTGGCTTGAGCAATATTGTTCGGGATATCTGCATAAATATGTCAAGAATAGTGTCTGGCTGATAGCATTGTTCATAAGCTCTGAGAGCTGAACTAGAGCTTCAGTTCTTAGACCATCAGAAATATTTCATGTAATTTTTAAGTCCCCAGTTCAGACATTTTTTTGCCGTACTTCCTGTTGTATAAAATGCTAATATAAGCTACGAAATATTCATTTTGGCGAACAGTTGTTAATTTTTCATTCACACATTCAACGTAAGTAGTTAATGCATTATCTTCAGTTATGAAACCATTCCACATTTCTGCAACTTATATCTGTTTCATGCTTTTTCTAAAGGAGAAATATCAAAATTACGATGCATGACTTCAAATATAAATATTCATCCAGGATATATGATATGAAATATAATTTGTTTTATTAAAAGAATGAGGAAAAGTAAAATGTAAACAAAAAATATATGAAAACAGATTATGCAAGCGTATTTTGTAAACTAAACATTAGAAAGTAAAATTCCCAAGCGAGCTAGAAAAGTTGCCTCTTTCAATAAAAAACCTGGATGAAAAATATTTTGCGCTTGCGAGAAATTCAATGTAAATAAAGATATAAACAGTAATAAAAACTGAAACTGGTTTGACGCATTTCAAAAAATGTTATATGAAAATTATTTTACGCATCTTTCAGGAATTCATAAACTGCCTTGCACCGCTCAAAAGAAGGTATATTTTATATTTGACGCAAGTAACTATTTACATCTTGCATTGAATGTTATGCCAGTATTTAGAAATGAAATCCCTAATGCATTCTGACACATAAGATGCTAAAGAAATCCTTAACTGAAATAAACGATCTGTAATCCTAAATTCCAAGGAAATATATATAGAAGTAAATTCACATTTGAATATCTCATGAACAGGCATAGAAATGAATATTTTAACACGGAAGCAAACTCCAGTTGAGTTTACTGTTTGCATCTTCGCCTCTCTGAATAAATTATTCAACATTCAATTTTACCCTTGCTTATCAAACTCCCTTTGTTTTCTTCTGAAACTTTGAATATAGCATGTTGGAAGACGCTACAGACTAGGTTGAGATTTTTTTTATTAACTACTCTATGTAAACAAAAAGAAATCAACATGTTGTTGAAAGGAACATCTAATAACTACTATAAGTAGCTCAAAGGGAAAACAGAGGTGGAGCAATATTTGCCTGTCAGGAGATCAATACAAGTGCATGATTTTAATTGAATAGCTGAAATAACTCACAGTTCGAAATGTAGCCAGATATGGCTACGTTCGTACATTCTAAAAATGTTTGAGCAGTCTTGTAGATATGCAAAACTGCTCAAACATTTTTAGAAGTTTCGAGAAAACATTACTCCTAGGCTTAACTCTTTTCTTTCCAAAAACTTCTTAAATATCACCAAGCTAATGAGAAATCACCAAATACCGCCAACTCGGCTAGAAAAAATTGTTCTAAGCCCCAAAAGAAGGCCTTTTCAAGGCTCATAGGGAGGGTTTCTGTCCATAACTCCAGTTCTAACTGAGCTTTATTTACCATTTAAAAGTCGACATATTCAGAATTACATGAGTTTTAATATAATGCACAAAACAAATACTTAAAAATGCAAAAAATACCACTAAAGCTAAACCTAAACTCGGCGGCACAAACAGGCTTTTCAGAGCCATGACCGGCAGTGCCCTGATATTTGCTTTGTAAACCGTGAGCCCAGGAGTATTTGTGCATCTTTGCCTGAACAAGTGGTCAGCCTGTCGCAGGCCCTGACCCCGGTGTTTAGTCCCCAAGCGAACTTAGTATCATTTTATCGACCCTCTCAAGAGAAAAAATAACCACTAACTCAATTAAATGAAAATAGACTATAAAGTTATTCCAAAAAAATGGATTTAATAATTAAACAAATCAGTATAAACAATACATAACACTATAAAAGTCCAAAAATATAAATCATAAACAAATAAAAAGCAAATATTAACAAAAGAGTTTCTGCAGTACTCAGCGACTGATAATTTGTATTAGGCGCAAGTCTCTTGGACTATTTTGCTGTTGATGTCTTTAATATCTTATCTATGTTATTTTTCCTTATCTAATCTCATTATTCCTTATCCAATGTCCATCTTATTGTTCCTTATATAAGGTATTAAATTTTAAGTAATATTTTACAGAATGTTTATATAATTTCTGAATACATTTCGGAAAATCTTTCTGTAATACTTCAGCGTTTTCAAACACGCAAATTGTTCATTCAGCAAATAAATAATCTGCCATTACATACTGTTGAGGGCTACAGTTTCGTGACCATCTCTTTAAACAGGCGACAAGTCTGGAGACCTGGCAGGCTAGTCGAGGGCATAAACACGTGGAACACATTGTTAGCGAAGTCGTGCTGTTATGTGACCAAGCTTAGTCCTGCTAGAAAAGAGAACCTGGATGACTTGTTAGCAAAGGCAGTACAATCGACTGCGAAATGTCGACAACCTACCTGCGAGCAGTCAGAGTGCCTCGTAACACGACTAACAGTGAACAGCTAGCCCAGCTGATTGCTTCCTAGGCTGCCATACCCTGCGTTCTGGCTGTGTACCGCTCGGTAACAAATAGTACACTGGATATCTCACCTCTCCTTCTCCAGACACGTATGCGGCGGTCATCATCACTGAGAGAAAGCAAGACTTGAAGATCACATTCCTCCAATCGGACGCGGTCTAGCTTGAGTTAGAGCAGCACCATGAAAGACGACACTGCTTATGGTGGAGTATCACTGGTAAGAGTCTTAATGCGCATCGCGTTCTGATCCCAGCGTCACCTAGTCTTCTGGGAACCCTATCCCTGTATACCTCGGGATAGCAGAGAGTTAGCAAATGACGTTCAATCGACTATAACGTAACTGTTGGTACGGACGTGACAGATCTTCTAGTTGCGTGATCACCTTGCACATTTGAGAGCCAGTGACGTTCTGAGTCACAACAGCGGCTCACTATGTGTTCACTGAGACATTGGTTCCAACAACTGACAACGATGATATCGCTTCGACCGATATGCCGCCGATCCGTCTGTTCGACCAACCGAGCCTCTATTAGTTCTATAATACGACCATTCTGAAAGTCTGAGAATTGTTCGTAACGCCGTCGAGTTCATCTTAAAGGCATCTTCTGTTGCAATGTCTTGTATCCAAATCGTTAGCGTGGATGTAAATACTCGTCCCTCGCCGCATCTGCCCTTTTACGTTCTACCAGCTGCGTACTTCAGATGCACGTTGTGTATCTCCTTAATGTTGATTAGTGCTGAAGTCCAGTCGTTCACTCAGTTCGTTAAATCACATCTCATGCCGAGTTTCTTAGTTGTGGCTCTTTTTTTCTGAGCGCATATTTTTTTTGCTACAGAGTACATGTATATATTTGGTAAAGCCCTTCCAGTTTTAACTTAATTATCAAAGTTCAGCATTAGATGAATATCAGTTTTATGAGAAAGGAAAGGGTAAGCAAGCACGGAATTCCTGTAGTTCACCAAGTAAAAATATACATCCTGAAAGAAAATGTCTCTGCAGAAATCCCTTAATTTCCCTAAATATACAATATGTTTCCCAAAGTCCCTGAACAAATTTACCTTATTATTGAGGGCACCCTGTAAGAGATAGTGCTGTAAAAGTTTATGGTATTATTACCCGTATATCAAAGTATTTTTCCTACGACTGCAAACTTCCCTGGAAAATCAGTCCGTAAAACTGTAGTCGCGTGTCAGTTGAGCAAAACGGCGGCGCATAAGGTAGTGCGTAAGTGCCTGACCTTGATCCCGCAAAAATGTCAGACATAGCAACCGCTTCAGACCGGATCCGTAGAGAAATGGAATATGTTTTCGAATGAAATGTTGGAAACGACATGAACACTATATGATTTCCATCTAGCTGGATGCGTCAATAAGTAAAACTGGTGATTGGGGAACTGAGAACCCTCATGTATTCCACAATCCTTCTGTTTTCAAAAAGTGACTATGTGGGCAGCTATTTCGAGAAGAGTTATGATTGGGGCCTTTTATCTATGTTATACAGTGACTTCAGAATGACACATTGAAAATGCTTTGGCCGAATTATCAACAACATCCTGGTTCGTGCAAGATGATGCGAAGCTTCACTGGATTGCTGCAGTTTTCATTTTCTTAGAGAAATATTTTGATACCTGTGCTTTAACTTACTCGTGCTTCACAGAAAAGTCACCAGACCTGAACCTGTGCGATTCCTTCCTTTGGGGTCACTTGAAGGATGCAGTGCACTAGAAAAATCTCCGAACGCTTGAGAAACTTGAAAAAATAATCAGTGACGAATGAGTAGACGTTCCATTGGCTGCTCTGCAGAAAATGTCTGATAATTGTATCCTACAATTACGACGTATGATTGCGGCTGATGATGAACATTTCGAAAATATTGTAATGTAACTTTCACTAATTTCAAAAAATGGGGATGTGATTTTCAATTAGTTTTCTTTGATCTACAAGTTCGCTGTCCGCAGAGCCATCTATCGGAAAATTTCTGAACTAAAACCAAGAAATTTGGAAAAAAGAATTATGCACTGCCACATATATTTTCTGAAAGAATTGTTTTTAATATAATCCTTTTCCTGCCACAAATTTTTGAAATCGTTAGTATATTTTAGGGCACCTGGTATATGTCTAAAGAATTAGCAGAAATCTTTACTCTAATGTACTGATCGAAGATCTTATGATCTTAAACTTTATGGCAGGACTTTAATATTTGAAAATAAGGATATGGATAGTTGAAAATTAAAATATTTTATCTCCGCGCATTTTAAAATTTCATCTAAAAGGAATGATAATTTTTAACCTTTGTTCGACTTAAACCATGATATCAAATATAAGAGGAAAGATACCTGTGCAGATCAAAATAACAATAAAATGCTTATTTCTTCGTATCTGGGAAGAGAAATATTTTGGGTAATTATGTTTGATACATCGCATTTCATTTCTCAGAATCCCATTAAGCATCATGTCTTTGATTAGACTCTTAGACTGGCGATATTAGACAGCTGCATTCCTCGTAAACTCTTATTTATTTGAAACTTTGTTCAGAAAGTCCATCTGCAATTCTTTTACTTATTTGGTACAAGAGACAAAGAGAAGAAAATAATAATCAAATTCCAATATCTAAGGAAATGGAATCGGATATCTTGGAAATTTGCTGCCTATATGAGAAGCCAAACGAATTTTTGTGAATCGAAATTTATTCCGCTAATGATACTTTTTAATATGAAAGAATGTGCATAGTATGTTGTTCACCGATGCTCTGAGAACTGAATTCTATTTCGGATAAGCAGCTCAAAGCTTTCCAAAAATGTTCTCTTTATTTGGAAACAAATAGCTGCTAATGTAATTATTCATTTTATTATGAAGGAGTTTATATAAATTCTTATCTAGTATTTTTTGTAAACTTTGTTTTAAACGAAGATATAACTTTTTCTCGAACAATAATCTCTGATGCAATCTTGAAGTCTTCTTTCATAAAATTACAAAAAAACTGTAATGTCTATTTTTAAATCGATATAATGTCCTCCTTAAATCGAAAAATAGGCTGTAATGTCTTGTAAGGTTTATCTTATGTTAATTAACAGTTATTTTAAGTTTTGTATCTTTCCTATCTTATTCTAATTTCAGCTTACAATTTCCTGCCAGAGTGTAATTCAGAAACGCAGATAATGCAAATGAGAAAGAGTACTATTTAAGTCGTGACTTAACCGACTTCAAGAGAGAGAGTCTGATTTTCTGACTAGCGCGCGTTTGCCTTCTGGCTACGTCTCTCTTAGCTGTTATTACGCTTGGCCGTATCTTAGGCCCTTGCTAGGCTTCGCCGATTTAGTTAATATTTAGGAGCAAAGTAGTTAGATTCTGATAGCTTAGGCAATATCCTTTAAGAGCTTTAGTTAAGCTAATTTTAGTTCAAATTATTAGCATTTTAAGCTCAAGCCCGAGTGGCGGCTTTAGTAAAGTTCCAAGTCGGAACTAACTTGTAAATATACTGAGTAATAAATTGTTTTAAACCCTCTTTAAGTCTCACGTGTTCTGTTCACACTTAAGCGATTATTCGCTTGTTAAGTGTTCATAGGGTTCGGAGTTAGAACTAACGATTTAAAGAGAAAACCTCACAGTGTCTTAAAGTTCTTGCGTAGTAAAAGTTCTATAAGATCTTACTGTGTTAAATATATTGTTTTACTATTCAGTTCCTCTTTGTTCACTTCATTTCCTTATTACTAAGATATTTAAACTGAAAATCTAACTATAAAAGGTTTTTAGGGGCCGAGCGGTAAAAGCCACTGAACACTAGTAGTTCGGTTCGTAGTTCGAGTCCGGCGAACGGGATGGCTACAAGGGCGTTTTCGTGGTTTTCCCCATGTGTAATGTGGTTAAGAGCGAGTTCGAATATCAACTATGATTGCAAACAAACATTATCGTAAACAAACAGAATTAGCTTTGTAATTTACTTTAAAAATTAAATAACGGTTTCTAAAATGCCAAATATAACAAATTAAACTAAAAAAGTGTGGAGGACCACAATTAAAATAATGTTAGTGCATATTTTACACATAATGTTTTGTCTACTCAGATATTTAAAATTCGGTCTTTCTTTGATTTTAATTTCAAACGAAAACAAAAGAAAATCTGAAAGCTTTCAGGTTTTATATTACGCCCAAAAGGGCGTTTTTTAACGTTTTGTATGTTACCTTTATTTATTAAATATCATGTCCTTCGCTCATAAACAATAAAATTCAATTCAAAAGCAATATCGCAAAATATTTAGAACAGCATATCTTTAGAATTTCCGATACACAGTCTCGCACCCTGGAGATAAAATGTTTTCCTCCCTGTACAATGTTACAATTGTTCGCTTTGAAATCGTTGAGTTTCTTAATCAAAAACTCATAAATGCTTTACAAAATATGAAACAGATAATAAAACAAATTCAAAATTTGAAATTAAGGCTTCCAGATGCCCATATTCGAGTGGAGAATTACATTTTTCAAGAGTTGATGGCTCTAGATACCGTTGTTTTTTCACAATATGAGAAACATACCTACATTCATGCAGATTATTCATTATTTAGTTTCTTTAAATATAATTCATAGCGGTAATATTTGGTGGCAACAGTGTGAAAAGCAAAGCAGAAAGGGAACCGAAGCAAAATACCGTTTTGAGACTGATAGCCTTTTGGGTCTAATGTCTCTTTGGGCTAATAAGAATAAAAGAAATCATGCTATTACATGAAATATTTTGTTGTCGTGCACACTTTTCTGGGATTTTTCCTATCAAATTTGAAGAATGAGTTGAATCTGTTCAGTCCGAAAGGATCTGCACATTTCTTAAAATTAAGGTTTGTCAAATATTATCTCATCATTATTTAGAACATCATTAGTTAGAAGCATCATTATTTAGAAGTAGACATACCGAGTATAAAGATTCAGGTTTGCTGCTATTTATCAGCAGGCTTTTATTTATCAGCGGGAGATTCCTCAGAGAGTAGTTAGATGAAGAGTGATGACTCGTGTAAGCTTCTGCGATTAACTAACTTCCTTTGTCCCAAATTATAATGGATTTCATTGAAACATTTTCTGACAAACAGTGAATGATGTTTGTATCAAGCAAAAGTCTGCTAATGTAGAGGAAAAAACAGAAAAATATGTTTGAAATAAAATAAAAGTATTATTTTTTAATATAAAAGCAGGGTGTTTTATAATAAGGCTTTTAAACCAGACATTTTCCTTCTGAGACGATTTTATAATTTCAGGCCGGAATGCAATCAGTCTTTTGTTTACCTGGTAAGCATTTAGTTTTGGTTTATAAATATAAAATAGACTTTTCTCAAGTTTTGTTACTTATCAACATTTCCTATACTTTTCTTGTTTATTTTATAATATAAATTAAAATATAATCTAAATTCTAAAAAAATCTGATAGCTTTCAGATTTTATATTACGCCCAAATGGGCATTTTTTAACTTTTTATGTGTTACCTTTATTTATTAAATATCATGTTCTTCGCACTTCATACAATTCAATTCAACAGCAATATCACAAAATGATTTTAAAATAACATATCTTTATTGCGATACACAGTCTCTCAAGCTGGAGATAAAAATGTTTTTTTTCGTAAAAAGTTGCCATTGCTCGCTTTGAAATCGTAGAGTTTGTTAATCAAAACGCCGTCAAAGATTTACAGAATGTGAAATAGATAATAAAACAAATTCCAAATTTGGGCTTCCAGGTCCCCATATTCGAGTGAAGGACTACATTTTTCAAAATTGGATGGCTCTAGGTACCGTTGTTTTTTCACAGGGCAAGAAACGTATATACATTCACGCATATTCTTCATTATTTCATTTCTTTAAATATAAAATAAATTTGGTGGCAATAATTTGAAAAGTGAAACACCGTTTACAATGAACCAAAGCAAAATGCTAAAACCAATTAAAAGCTTTTCTGGGCAAATTACCCTTTTGGCCTCATAAATGCATATATCTTTCTCGAGTTTTGGAAAGGAAGAGGGAATGGTCCTCTAGCAATGGTGAAAGGCGTGCCTAGAGCAAAGTAGACTGATAACCACTGGCTTAAACAATGACTGTAAGTGTTGTAATGTAAATGTTACAATGCAAACAATGATTTTTAATATGGATTTTAAAGTTGATGTAATTGAATCCGCATTTAATCGGATTCGATACCTGGCATTAAAATTTGTTAAATTTAAAAGACAATAAAAATAGACGTGGAAATGAGAAATGATACTTATAAATTACATTTCAATATGAGAATGCAGATAGCACTAAAGTGTGAAAGAAAAACTATATGAAATGTAGAGTATAATGATAGAATTTTAAAAAGTTGTAAGCGTATGTTAATTAACTAGTTATCATGATCAAGTCTTTACCATAACTTCTTCTTTATGTATTCCTCACAAAAATGCAAATTAGGCTTTTCTATATTTAAGTTGAAGGCTTTGAATATTTAGATTAGAACAACCGCGTCTTGCTGTTAGTATTTAGTCAGCTCTGATTAAAATTTATAGCACGGCTTTAACATCTCGCTAGCCGATGTTTTAAAAATACGCGTCTGTGAAGTGTCTGTGCGAAAAGTCTATTCTATGTGTATTCTTAGACTTCTTTACCCACGTATGAATTTAATTGTTAGTTATGTTAATTTAAATATCTATAAAAAATGGAAGTTTCGCTCGTAGCACAAATTGTGCCCGTTCTTTCAATATAAAGCTAAGTAAGAAAGTTGTTTGATTCGGTTTTAGTATTTTGTGACTAGTTTAAGACTTAGAAATAGTTTGCAATTTTCCTAGTAGGTTCCGCAGATCTGTAACTCAAGCTTCCGATTTCAACAGATATCCTACAAATGTATTTTACGTAGCATATATTCCTCAGAAAGCAAGTCTGGTATTAAAACCTGCGTCTCGTTCGAAGATTTATTCCTACAGACCATTTCATCAAACTTTCACTCCTCTAGAATGTTATTTCCTCGTTTCAACGCAGAAAATGCAATACTTGCAGTGGGAGCTCCTCAGTTCAGCATAGAACGCATTTCTTTCTTCTTGATCATCGAATTTTCAACCGGATGATATAGTATATACTATACAAGCAGACATCGATAAATTCGTATATAAAAACCAGCAAGTCTTTGAAATTTCATTCTATGTTTTGAGAGTATTTTTTGAAGATAGTTCTTTATAACAGCACACAGATTGCTTTTCAGTTGCACTTGTAACAAATATTCAACTTCTTAAAACTATTCTCTCAGAGCATTTAATGCTATTTCATCTGTACTATTAAATAATGAAGAACATGTATGTATGTTCCTCGCATAAGCTCGAATTTGTTTTTAATTTATTTTATATTTTGTGTGAATTTAAAGAACTTTTCTTAAGAAACTCAGAAATTTATGTTTCAAATTTAATCAAAAATCTCAGCAATAGAAAAAAAAGTATTGCCACTTGGCAAAACGTAACATATTTGTTTTTGACTTTAATCGAATTGTGGAGAAACGACGTCACCAACAGCTATCAAATTTTAAACACATATAGAAGCCAAATTTTGAATTTCAAATTTGGTTTTTGTTTATTCAGGTTTTGAGTGAATTTAATGGACAATTGCTTAAAACCTCAGGGATTTAAAAGATTCGTGTTGCAACTCTGCAAAGTATAAAGTGTTTATGTTTCGAATTTAATCACAAAACTCAGCAATATAAAATGATATAAAAGAAACGTATTGCCAATCGGCAAAACGGAATATATTTGGTTTTGGAATTTAATCAACAAACTCAGTAATTTAAAAGAAATGTGCTGCAATATTAAGATTTTTTTATCTTACGCACTGCAGAGTGTTGGCATTCCGGAAAGTGTAAGGTATTTAATATCTCTTTTATAATTATTCTGTTATTATAATAGCAGAATGAATGCAGAAAAATTAATAATTACTCTAATAACAAAATATGAACTATAGTTTGCAAAATAAGCGACTTAAATGCAGTAAACGCAGATTTATTTCAATTATTAATTCAGAGCTGAATCCATAAAGTTACATTAGCACAAAATAATTTTGCAAAGTTCTTGAAAATAAGAAATGGGTAGGGAATCATGGTTCTTACAATTCTTGATAAATTCTCTTTTCATTTTAATTTCCCAAATTTGATGGGAAAATTTAGCAACACTTGTCAGGACTGAGCGTTCTGTGCATACTTTTGGCGAACATATTCCTAACAGTGTTAAAGTCCTGATCTCGAACAGGGAGCTGAATGCAGCTATGTTCTGTGGTAGAATAACCGTGGTTAAGTGGTAGAATAACTGCACGTAAGGAGAGTTTCAAATTACCAATTTATTAAACTACTATTTACAGCCACTTCTCAACTCGGAAGGGATAACAGAAAATAATGACCGCACTTGGGTCTAAACTGAACAATCAAATAATTTAAATTAAAGTTAAGTAGAAAATTAAGAAGTCGTTGCTCTCAGAGCTATAAACGCGAGGTTGGCCTCTATGCTAAACTATCAATGGTGCGTAGCAAGATTTGGCTAATACTAACGCACTTAGATTTCTTCAATAAGTAATAGCGTAACAGCGCTAAGGCTTAGAACTTAAATACTAGCTAGTCAGGCGAACGTCGAACAGAGCCGCAGTGATCTGAGACTAAAACTCTCTCACACTGAGAAGTTCCTCGCTAACCTTTAAATACAAAACTTAGCTCCACTTCAAATTAGCATAAAGCTGAAACGCGTGCTCATTCTAACGGGAAGTTGAAATAAGAGTTAAGAGTTCACAGGAAAGAGAAATTAACATAAAACTTTGTCAGTTTAAACTAAAACCTTAGACACTAAGCGCTGATTTTTCTGCTAGTTTTAATTTCATCTTCAAATACTAGTTTCGAAAATTTTCGAAATACACACACACACACACACACATATATATATATATATATATATAGTACGTATGTACGTAGACGGCACGAAAAAAATCCATTTTTGATCCATTGGCGATCCTTTTTGGGAAAAAAAAGTCCTTTATTCTGTCCGTATGTAGAGATTTTACGCAAAAAAGAATAGTCAAAATGAATTCGGGAGAGGTCAGAATGGGTATTTCCTTTGAAATATGATAACTGAAATTTTTCGCGATTGTCATACTTCCTTTCCTTCGCACAAGGAATTAAAAATACCGTCTTACCTGCTTTCCAAAATAAAAGTTCTAACACTTAGGATTTCATTTCAAGTTGTTGCTATCCTTATCTTCAAAAGAAAGAATAATTAGATTAAATAGTTTGTTATTTTTCAGTGTTTTCAAATATTGAAACAGTAGTGTGTTGGTTAACAGTTCTTATAAATTTTGGAGTAAACCTGCGAGAAGATCAAAAAATGAGCCAAAATATTTCAACTCTTTTTACAACTACAAGTAGTAACAATTTTTAATTATGAAGATATTTCGAAATCTTTAAATTTTCAGCCAAAATATAAAAAGCATAGCGAATATAAAAAAGTAACACTTAATGCGCTGTAAATATGAATATTTATCAGTAGATTGGAGCGCCCACGCTACACACGTTTTTATTTCTTTGCCTCTCCTAAATATGATTTTGGTGGAGTATTGCAACTTTTGTAAGCAATCATTTAAATACTGTAAAAAAGATATTTCTGTTCTATAACTGTAAAACTAGTTCATAGGACATATGTGAATTCACAAAGATAAAAATGTTCAACAATGTCTGCTTTTCTTTCATAGAAACTCCTTTTTCCAGATGCAAGACTGAAAGAAGAGTTTTAAAATTTCTGTTTACTAGCAATTAAAAATTTTAAGAAACGTTGAAATGTTAAAATAGTAATTAACAGCTTATTCCGTTTAATTATTCTTTTTCTTTCTCTTTTTACTTCCTTGTAAGATGTAAAGGAAGGATTGTAATCGCAAAACATTTCGAATATCATATTTCAAAGAAAATATCCATTTCGACCGTTCCCGAATCCATTTTGACTGTACTTTGCCTAACGTCTGTACCTACGAATAAAATAAAGTATCCTTCTTTCCAGTACGGTTTGTAAAATGCATTTTAAAAGGATTCAAAAGGGAATTTTTTTCGTGAATGTGTGTACATATGTACGTACGTATGTATCTAGCATAAATTAAAAACGATTAGTCTCAGAAAGTTGAGCATATTTATATATAAGACTGATTTAAAATCTAGTTATGCAACTGTCGTTTATATTGCAATATACAGTACCAAACATACACTATGTATGTATGTATGTATATATATATATATATTCATATACCTACCTCCTTACCTGGCTTAAATGTCTTTACCCGGCCATTGTCTTCGCAATCGTTGATCGTAGTTATATTCTTCCCATTACAGAAGTGTTTTAAATTACAGAAATACTCAGTTTTGGCAATGCCAAATTAAAAACAAGATTAATTATGGACACGTTTAAAGACCTTATTTTAGAACTTTCCTTTCCCTTCTGATTTCAGTTTCCTGCCAGAATGTAAATTTTAATGACCTGTATGCAAACCTAAGTGAGGTCGGAATTACTATTTAAGCAGCGGTTTTAAAGGTTCGTATTGGGAGAGTTAGTTCCTAGTGCATGCATCGTGTTTGAAGTAGCTGTGGAAGTGAATGTTTGGTGTTTAGAAACTCTATATGGTGTTGTGTAGCAAATTTTCACGTAACACTTAATTATTTAAGTTTGACTTAAGATTAATTTTCATTATTCTAAATTTATGCTACACAACGTTATTTTATTTTATATCTTGTATTTATATTTGCTTTGGTTTAATTTTAATTAGGGGTTTTGGTACTTTAAGATTTGTACGTCTCTTCCACTGGTTACTCGTAAACGCGTTGAAACAGACAATGGAATTAGGTGCTTTCCTACGTAATAAACTTGATTTAAAATAACTTAACTTAGGTTGATTCTCATTTAACTTATATCATTGGATGCAGAAAAATTAGCCTTTTAATTTAAGAGTACTTTCAAGTCTCTAGCTTAAACAGTTTTTAAGTTACAGTTAATTATTTAACGAATTTTTGCACTTCGAGTTTTTTTTTTGGGTTGAGGGGGAAAGGATTGAAAAGCGTCACTTTTGCAGTTGATTTCCAAGCCTTTGCTTAGGAATTTTTGTCCGTTGCCTAGGTTTGCTGGTTTTCCCACGCCTACGTCGAATTCTTGGTTCTTCTTTTGGCGGGCTTGGC
>KK114680.1:8139-34912 GCA_000611955.2 Stegodyphus mimosarum
AAATTTAATAATTAAAACGTATACCACCATAATTTTGTCTAATACAATCAATAGCTGGGCAGTCCAACACAAAGTGCTTGGCATCACCTAATACATTACAAATCAAACACAAAGAATTTTCCTGCAAAAAAAATCTATTTAGATAAAACGGAAAACGGCCATGGCCAGTGATAATCTGATTTAAATCTATATCGTCGTAGATAATAACGTTCACCTCAATATCTACATTAATCAATAAATTTTCCTTTTAGATGAGGATTTCCACATCTCTCTCCATTTATCTATGTAAAATTTTTTCATTCTAGTAATAGCCATACGCCTAGAGCCGGAAATTTCAACCGTAGGTATATCAGCAACGGTGTATGCCATTTTGGCCAGACTGTCGGCCCTCTCATTACCAATAAATCCCACATGAGCCTTAACCCAGTGAAACACAAGTTTAACGTTAATTGTTTGTAACAAGAGCTTAATATCCATAATAAGACAGTTATTATTATCAGGGCAAGAGAGAGACTGGAGCAGTGACAAACAATCAGTATATAGGTTAACAATAACATGAGTATTTAAATTACATATAATCCAGCATAAAGCTTTCAAAACAGCCACACACTCGGCCTGATAAACAGAATTGTATTGGTTCAATTTATAAACACCATAATCTATTTCGGTACCATAAAAATATACAACAAACGCCGCTCCAGTACATCCCCCAAGCCCAGATCCATCAGTATAAATATCATATAAATTGACTTTTGGTATACATTTGTCAAAAGTATAGCTCGTTCTTTCGACGGGATGCACAAGATGAATATTAAATATTTCAAAAACATATTTAGTGACAATATCTCACTCAAAGCATAATAAATCAGTGTTGCCTGAACGCAACAGAAATTTCTTAAAATAGAAATAATAGTAAATTGAGAGGGGCGGCAGTCCGGCCAACACACAAACCACTTCCGTGGAAGCTGTTCTGAAACAACGGGTAATGGCCAACCCCCAAGCTCTCTGTATCGAGTCCAATTTCATCCGGAGCCTCACCAGCTCCCCCGCTCTGGAGCCCCAGGCACCAATTCCATATAATACCATGGGAAGAACGACAGCCTTATACATAACCAAGAGAATACCAGACCTTCTGACCAGAGCATCCCCTCTAAAATTATTCCTATAAATTAATAACAGCTGATCAGTCTTACGTTGAATATATTTAAAGTGTTCTATGAAGGTAAGTTTAGAGTCCAGAATAACTCCTAGATACTTAATGTTATCTGCAAACTTAATCCTTTTATTGCAGTGTCGTATCTGTGGAGGCCGAACGGTCCTTCCTCCCCTTGGGAAAAACATAGCACGAGTTTTCTCCATGTTAAATCTCAGTCCTTCCTGTTCGCTCCAATCATCTAATATTAAGCAAACCTCGTCAAATAACTTTTCAAGTTTTTCTAAAGAATTCTCTCTAAGAAGAGCGATGACATCATCAGCATATGCAATAAGTCTAACACCATCAGGGAAATTACGTTGCAACAGTTTATTCATAATAATATTCCAGAACAGGGGAGCACTGCAGGAAGCTTGTGGGCAGCCTTTACCAATTTTGAAGGTGGTACCGTAACAATCCTCAGAAAAACAGTTAAAGTACACTCTTCTGTTCCTAAAATAATCTAGGATCAGACTGAAAATATTTCTGGGAGTGTGAAGATCTTGTAAATCTTTCAACAAAGATTTCCAGTGCACATTATCAAATGCGGAGGCAATATCAAACGACACCAGGAGACATGCTGTTCTGTCCTATATTTCCTAATATAGGTAACCGCCTGGAAAAGAGCATCATCTGTGCACCTACCGGGCACAAAACCAAATTGATCGTGGCGAAAAGGATTATTCTTGAAAATGTAGTGCATCATCCTGTTAGTAATAAGTTTATCGAGCACCTTTCCAAAAGTTTTCAACAATGCAATGGGCCTAGACTTTTCATCCGTCTTTGGAATGAGAATGATCTTACTAGTTTTCCAGGCCACAGGGAAGATGGCAAACTTCAAGCATAAATTGTAAAGAACATTAAAAAATTCAGGATAAAAATCAAACAACATTTTAATAATCACATTGTGTATACCATCCATCCCAGGAGCAGATCTATTCCGAAGTCGGTGGATAACACCCTTAATCTCATCATGAGTAAAGCCTGGATCATCATCTCCCAACCTTGAGTCATCGATATCTATAGTATCCAATAACAAGTCTTCATCAAGATCGAAGTAAATCTTAGCATGAGCCCTGTTAACTTCCTCAAATCCTCCAACAACACCTTCCGGTCTCTTAACCAATGCTCTTCGTCTACTCTTCCCAGCGGCAAATCTATAAAAGCCATGAAAATTATCCTTTAGCTCCAAAAAATATTTGGTCTTACTATTACTTTTGGCTTTCCTGATAGAACACTTGTAAACGGCAAGTTCTCTCTTGTATCTAATCTTCCTCTTAGTTCTAACATCATCGCTAATATTTGGGACTTGTGAACTTTGTCTCAGAGCTCTCACTCTTCTCTTCTGCCGTTCCAAATCAACACTCGACCAAATAATCTTCCTGTCAATCTTCCTTTTAACCTTCAGCTTAGACACAACCCTATTGACCAAATACGTCTCAATCTCACTGACAATACATTCTATATCTTCTTTACAATTAGTATTCTTCAATCTCTCGGTATAATTCTCCATAGCAGCTGTAATTTTCTTACATGCTTTATAGATCTTTGGAATACTTCTACTTATATAGTACGAAATCCCATGTTGGAGACAAGAGGCCTCAGTGCTAAGAAAAATATACCGGTGATCACTGAGAGAGTCAGCATCACTAACTTTATATTTAAATCCATTAAAGTCCAAAGAGCTCGAGCCCAAGACAATGTCGGTCCATCCCTGGCCGACTGATGAGCAAAATGTTGGAGAAAAATCTTGAATGTTAAAAAGAATCAAATTCTTAGATGAGATAAAATCAAATAATAAAACCCCACGAGCATCGTTAAAACCAGCCCCCCAGCTAAAATGTTTACAATTAAAATCACCGAATACTAAAAACCTGTCATACATATCCAGCACCCCCTCCAGTCTATACAAGTTAGCCACCAGATCCTCAGCGGGAGAGAAATAAACCGACACCAACCCATAATTCTGACCGTCAATAACTATAGTAATACTCGCAACAACATCCATCTCAACGTCCACGACAAAATCAATATTCTGATTAGTGACAATAATAGCTGTTCTTCCACCACAAGAAACTATTCTCCAATTCTTATCTGTATAGGCAAATTTACCCTTTATTAAATACGGCTCCTGCAGTAGGATAATATCAGGCGAGACCCCTACCACTTCCTGGACAACAGAGAGCTGGGCAGCAGCAATAGCACAGTGATTTAAATTAACACTTATAAAATGCATTAGAGCAAGAATTACAATAAAATAAAGATATCGCATTAAAACTATAACCAATATGACACAAACACGAAAACAGAACCGCAATAGAATAAAAAATACATTAACAATTTTATAAGAAATTACAAATTAAAAGCACACATGTAAGACAAAATTTAAAATTCATAAGTTAAAAACCAAGTGTTAAAAAGCAAATATATATAGAGTATCAATTAAAATATATTACAATCGTAAATATTTTTCATCTATATCTAAATGATTTCTAGTAAAATCCATTTCTCTAACATAAGTAGGACAGTTTTTATCCATAGCGTGATGTTGAGTAGTGAGATTCAGTCCGTATTTTTCATTACAAAAAGAACAGTTGGTACATCTAAAACCCTGGCTATTATTATTGCATGAGGTCGACAAATGCTCACCGGAACAAGATGCGCAACAAACCTTAGACTTACAAAACTTTTTGGAGTGTCCGAAGGCGAGACAATGAGAGCATTGCCTAGGTCGCATAAAAAGTTTAACCGTATACGCTCTCCACCCTAGTACAAGTCTTTGATCTTCCAAGAAAGCATTCTGGCAAGTTGAATTAACCGAAAAAATTCTATGTGTAAAGGACCTAGATCCCTTGGCTGGAATATCAAAAATAAATTTGACACATTCACCATTACAACTACAGTCACGTTTAAGTGCATCAATAACGTTTGCATTATCTATAGAAGAACCAACACCATATATGATGATACGTGGTCTGATAAATCGTCTCCGTCTCGGTCTAATATATTTTCTAAGATTATCTTTCTCTTCAATCGCTGATTCCAGTCTCTGTACTTCCTCACGACTTCCCAGTCTTAACAAGAAATCGCCATTCTCTCTTCTAATGGATTTTTTTATCTTGATCTTAAGGTCCTCTGGCCTAAGCATGCTACTTATCTCATCGAACGCGTCAACATGCTCATCTACAGGTCTCAAAACTATTTCATCTAAGCCACTCGACTGCTTAACCACAGAACTGCCAATATTTGGTACAGTGCCACTCACTCCACAACAAGTATTTCCCCCAATCATTTGTTTCAGCTCGGCAATATCATCTCTAACGCATTTTAATTCGTGCTTATTGTTGCGAAGTATGTCAGCTTCAACCAGTCGTACTGCCTGTGCAGACGCCAAAAGAAGGATTCTATCAAGTCCGGCAGTTAACTTGTCCGGAAGAGTAGTCGCTATCTTTCTTTGATTTCGAATTTTATCGACGACCCCATGCAACTCTCGTACTATAGACATGATGTCATTAGCACCCTCAATTATAATCTCAGATACTTCCTCTTTTCTCGCTGAACTCGGTACAGAGTCTGTTTCATGCATCTTTAAATAGTACAAAATGACAAAATTCCTATCTCAGAATCAAAATGTCCACCAATATTAATAAAAAACTGTAATACACCTACACATTTAGACACTAAAATGTATAACTTGCGGTCTGTTTTCGAACAAACACATTAAGTACACATATCACAAAACATATATATACACACTTTATCCAACAATAAAAACAAACAATTAAATTATACAATATTTACAAGAGCGCTGTGCAGTATACAATAAGAGACCAATATTAATAAAAAACTATAATACACCTACAAATTTAGACACTAAAATGTATAACTTCCGGTCTGTTTTCGAACAAACACATTAAGTACACATATCACAAAACATATATATACATACTTTAAAATATCCAACAATAAAAACAAACAATCAAATTATACAATATTTACAAGAGCGCTGTGCAGTATACAATAAGAGAAGCTAAAAGGCAATCATCAAAATCCCAGGAAATTCATAAAGCATTCAATAAAGGTGTTATCTCAAAATAAACCATCTAGTTGGTCTTAAAAGTGCTCGACATAGTTTTTAAAATGTATTTCAGAATTTTAACAGGGAAATTAAGCAAATCGCCCAACGGGTGGGAAAACATCGATTTCTGTGCACCAAAAATTCTCAGACTCACTTCCTGCGGGCAGAAAAACACTTACCACTGGTGCACCTAAAAGACTTATATCACTTTTACACTTAAAGGTTCAATTGACAACAAACATCCGCCTCGTTAGGCTTAACAGTGTTCGGAAATTAAAGTACAAATATCAAAGTACATCAACGTATAAAAACCGTGCTTTTGCAAAATCTAATTAAAAGAAGTTATACAGAATCTAAATCAATTAACAGAATCAAAACGCATGCAAAATGTAAAAGTTATAGACAAAAAAAGTATTTATCGTATGCAAATGAACCTCCGCACAATCTTCAAACCCAAGAATCCTCGAATCTTGAAAAATATCAGTTCCACATCAGAAACGAGCACATCTTCTCAAACCAGAACAAACACAGAATACAAATAAAGCACTTACACCCTTCAATTCTACTTAATAACCACGATATAAGCGTATTATTCCGGAACCATCAAAACTCCAACCAAGATGGATGCCAACCAATGACGTCATATATCTTTCCGTGTAGAAAATTGGCTGACGCGTGTAGTCCCTTAACGAAAAGAATGCAATTGATTTTATGTTAGTACATTCCTTACAGAAAATCTACTGTTTTCTGCAAGCAGTATAGGAAGAAGAAAACTCTCAATTCTTTTAATGTTATTGCAGTCAATCGGAGTAACTGGTACAGGTCTAACTATTATCTTCCGACAGACTGATCAAACAGAATAGACAACAAATTTTAATACAAGTGAAAGCTATTTCACATTTTAATGACAGATGGAGTTCCAGCACTTAATGCCTGAGATAGGTCTGTATCGAAACGTCCCGCTGTTGGAGTCCTACTCACTGCAGCCCTCTCCAGAGGGCATTTAGCATGGTGCAGACAACATACGGCTTTGACGAGACTTCAGTGGAGCATCATCCATTTTACGGATGAGTAGAGATTCAAACCTGGACACTGATTCTCAGAGTACCTCTATCGGAAAAGAGCCTGGAACTCGGGCATTTCCCTTATTAAGGAAGGGGATTATTACGGTGGTGGAGATATAATCGCTTGGGCACTATTAATGTTAACAGGGCCATATCCCTGCAGTTATTTGGCAAAGGCAACCTGACTGCTTTGAGGTATACAGAAGCTGTTTTAGAGCTATATGCTCGGCTTTTTAGAGGGCGCTGTCTGTGCTGGGTTCCTGTTAAAGGCCGACAACGCTCGTCTAGATAGGACACAGATTGTCCAAGATCGCCTGGAAAATGAGGATATTCGCCGCATGGATTGGACAGTCAGATTTCCTGAACTTAACTCTACAGAGCATGTCTAGGATGCTCTTGAGAGGGCAATTTCATCTCCCCATTTCCCTCCGAGAATCATTCCGTATTTGAAAACGTTCTTGCTGGAAGAGTGAGAACGACTGCCACAGGGACTCCTCAGCTGTCACCTCTCCAGTATGCAACCATGCTGCACGATCGCTTTGCTTATGAGAGGGGACTATACCCCATATTACTAATTTTCAGTTCGATATCACAAGATTTTCGAAAGCCTTGCTCACCTTTTCGTACATGACCTCTCTATGAATTTTACATTTAATTACATGCCATATATATGTTATATAATTACAGGATAAATCATTTTTATATTTTAGCATACTTAATTAAAACTAAGATGTTACAGCACTTGTACTTCCGCGAATTCTGTATTTTCCCTATATATGAAACCCTGTTGTCGCATATTGCCGTCAATGTTTAGCCATGCACCAATCTAAAATTAAATTAATAAATACCTTTTTAATTTAAATTATAAATGATTCAGTGCGATATGATCATTTTGTGGTACTTAAGCTGCGATTACATTCTAACTTTCTCATCTTTTGAGCATATACATCTTATATTCTTAGTTTGAAATTCTTCTTATCAGCTATTTTTAATGCCTCCTACTCTCCATATCTATGCCTACGTTCATACTAGCAGTTTATGAAATTAATTAGCTCCTTTATCTCCTTATTAAACATCATATTTGCCCTTGCCTTCTTAATTTATTCCAACGACAAGTTACACATAGTCATATGCACAGCCATATGCACAGCCTTATTAGTGTATGCAGGAGATGGACCTATTTTGGGTCAAAATCATGCTCACGGAATGATTGCACATCATGTGCAACTCTATTAGAGCTTAACAAATTGAGTTGAAATCTCGAGATAAATCTGAAGTCATACTTGCAATTCGATTAAACTTTAAAGCCTTTAAGTTCATAAATACTATACGATTAAAAATATTTACGTTTGAAAAAGGTTTCGAATAGAACCTAGCGATTTCGCAATCGACTCACTTGCCGAAATGGCTACTGTCTGAGACATTAACTTTCTGACATAAGTCTGATAATGCTAATTGCTCTCCAATTTTAAGCCATAATTAATGAACTTACTAAATTTAACCTGCACTATAAATAATATACTTATGCGGTTATTAAATAGGTTAGGTGTAATGTTACCTGCGTATAACTTTTTAAAATTATATCTCAGGTGCATTTTATTGAATTATCCCCATTGTGATGAGGATAAATTCTTCTTTTCTTCACATTCCTTGCATTTCATATTTTCTGGAGAGATTGCTGAAAGATTGTGGAAGCCACCAGATGGAGCACAAGATTTTCCGGATCCAAAAGCCAATATCTTTTTTATTTTATTGACTGCGATATTCAGAGTCATAGGTTTATTTTCAAACTGAATAGAACGATAAATTCCATTTTAGCATTCCAAATAATTCAATAAATTTGCTGTAGAATGAAGACTTTGAAGAACGTCAGCTATGTAGGAAGGATATAGTTGATTAAAAGGTGAATACATAGATTCCAAGCAAAATGGTTGCTCCAGTATTTCTAAGAATGGGAAATTTTCATTTAAATCTAAATACCTAAAATTTATTCTAGCATATGTTCATTCGACCTTAATATCAAATATTGCAGCCAAAGTTTTTGCCACATAATTAAAGCAGATATCTGATGTTCAGTTGCATAGCAGTTGCCGTCGTCTGAGCCTCCGACAGCGAATTTTCATTCAGACTTGAAACAGCAGGCCGCAGCGTATTTTATGTTTACCAAACTTTTAAATATTTATCCGCTATAATAATCGCTGATTTTTGTATATTAATTTTAAATAATTCTTGTAGGCTTTGCAAGATATTTATGCTCTTATATTTTGAACAAAAAATAAAAATTAATGAGAACACTCTCGATGCTTATATAAAGAGCATATTAAACAAACTCACCCTCTAGCGGTACTGTTGATACTTTCAGCAAGTCCAGAAGATTTTTAAATATGAAAATATAAACAGATTTCAAAAATTGCGCAGTCAGTAGTTAATTTTGCTGATTTCGCCCTGAGCAGCAGGAAAATCGATTACGGGTACTCGTGGCCTCTTGACTAATAACAATAAAAAATAATGCAGATTAATTAAATTATTAAATTCAATACCAAAAGTAACCTCTTGGATTGAACTCCATTGCCATTAATTAATTTTGTATAAGTTTATTATTAAATACTGAAATTGCTTGATCACAGAGGGAAACAATAATTTTATTTAATTCTTTAACTAAAATTAAGCAATAATATGAACAAAAACAGTTGCTTTATAATGTTTCTTAATAATTAAATACTTTATATGTGTTCTTAAAGTCCAAATAAAGTACATGAAATTCTAATTACATTAACGAAGACGCGAGATTGTGTTTATTTGCATACTTACTTTATTTACTACTGTAATTGTTGTGAATAAGGCTTTTTCTAGTCTGACATTGAACTAATTTGCAAATGGATTTTTTAAGTAATTGTTCTTTTCTTATTCATAAATAAAATTCTAAACATAGGTTCCTGTTCATCGTAAGTATATATTTTTCAGATTTCCTTTCTTCATCTAAATGTGTACTAAAAATATGTATTTCATTTAAATGTTTATCTAAATGTGTACTATAAATCATATTGTGTGATAATCTTGTCATTAAAAACTATTTTAGTTTTTTTTTTCGTAAGTAATTAATGAACATGATTGTAGTAAATCTGTGAGATAAAAAAGCATTCATTTCTGAAATAATTATATTTTACAAAACTTCGTTCACTGTTTCTAGGATTATAATTTCACTTCTTATTTGAGGAAAATATTAGAAATAGCTACTCTTTCAATTGCGCAAAAAGATTATTAAAATTTATTTAAACTCATACACTATTGTTAAGTATATCTTGTTAGAGGTAAAAGTTATCAAGTAAAAATCGCTGGTTTATTAAAATAATGAGACTGAGAAAAAAACAAAATCATAAATTCTGCATGATAGTTGTATTTTTATTTGGGAAATAAATAATTTTGTCTGGCGATATTTTTTTTAGTAAAAGTGTTAAATATAATTTTTCTTATTATAATACTTGAGTAAATATTACAAAATAATGATTGTGCATGTGTATTTTAAATTATTAACCACTGGTAGCTTCAATTTCAGCTATCTGCTAACTACATGAAATTGTTTTTCATTTGGTCTACAATGCATTGGTCTACTAGTGATCAAATTGATAAGATAATCGAAAAGAGGTAGTTCAATCTCAATTCAGCAAATGGAAACTAAATGGATTCATTGCATGAGGCTTTTGTAGTTTTATCCGTACAATTAGGTCTGGAAGATGTTCAAGAAGGCTATACATTTTTCTAAAACAAGCAGATTTCAATATGTTTAGACAGGAAATAAATATTAACATCAATATTTACTTTTATCAATATTTACTTTATTAATTTATCACACTCTCAGTTCCAAACAAAAGCAGCCAGCTACATACTATTCTGTAGAGCTTCGGTTAATAAATGCCATTCTTTAATCATTAAAATATTCTCTATTAAGGCATCCTACCATCAAATCTGTTTACCGATTATTGCTTTGGTTATAAATTTGAACAATCTCGTAATTAGTTTCTCGTGTTAACATTACGGATCATAAACACAAACTGAAGCTTTCAGTCATACCTCAGTTGTTTAGTCTAGTTACCTTTGACCATGTAATGTAAAACTTTATGGTGGTTTTCAACACCAAGGACTCCCCTCAAATGTGTTTTGTTTACTTTTAACGCAAACTGGATCGATGAGAATATTTCGTTTATTGAAGTAGAAGAGATTAAATGCATAAGATCAAAAACTTGAAAGGTGTAAAATCGAGAGAACGTTAGATCTGATGAATACGAGGGTGAAAAACCGCTTTCTATTAATTTCATAAATAAGATGAAAGAAACTTTTAACGGATATTGTGAGGGAAATTTTAGCTTTTTTATTTCAAAATTTTTAGTAAATGTGGTTTACAAAAAATTACAAAATATCGCTTCTTATAAAATACCTAATGCAGTTAAAGAGAATTTTAATGGTGCCATTTAAGAAATTTGCTTTCGAAATTGATAAGAAAGTCTCACTTGTATATAGTTTAAATAAATTTACTGCGAATACGTTTAAATTTGTTAATTAGCAACAGAAGCGAGAAAGAATTCACTTCATTGATAAGAAGAATTCCATTTCGAACTTTCAATGTGAGCACTGAAATGAATTTTAAGAAAACGACTGCTAAAGAACGGTACTTAATTGACGGTTCTTTATCGTTTCTTATGCGTAAAAATGATCAACAATTTCATAACATATTTCCTAAAATCATTTGAAACAACAGAAGTAGGAAGAATTGAGTGAATATTCTTAGGTGTTTCCATGCATTCTATTAAGTTAAAGAGGCTTATGTTGCGTGCAAATTTCTCAGAAATCAAAACTGAGTGAACATATGGTTGTTAAGAAAAGACAAAAAGCTCCGATACTAACAACAATATTGGAGATTAGGTTTGTAAAGCTTGGAATGTTTGCAATCGTCTAATAGTGTCTAAACTCTTGGTAGACGTTACGCGAATTATTGCTAAGTAACAAATGACACTTGAGAAGGGTGTAAAAGGCACTTTTATTTAAGATTAAAAGCAACAAAAAGGCACTCTCTCAGCAAGCACTTATGGCGACATAACTTAAATGAACAATCAAATGTAAACTTAAGTTCATGTAAGACAGTAGCCGAAGGCTGCCCAAATCAATTTAATGTGAAATTGGCTCACAGTCTAAATGGCTTGGAGTTTCAGTAACAGTAATTATAATGCAAGGCCGAAGACTACAATATTATCTAAACTATCAATCTGGTAACGTAGTCTCGAGAGGCAGAACACGCTGTGTCTTGTCATCTTAAATGCATAATAATGGTAAAATACATGCTTAGAAATAGGACATCTGAAATGTAAACTTCAACAGCAGGTATAATCCCAATATGCCACCACTCCTGAATCTCATTTCTCTAAAAATACATGCTTAAGAATAGGACAACTGAAACGTAAACTCAAACAACAGGTGTAATCCCAATATGCCACCACTCTTGAATCTCAGTATTCCATAAAGACTACATGCACCTTATGCCAGGCGATAATAGTGGCGCAAACATGCCATTACTATGAAAGAATGCTTTGACGAAGTTGGAAGGTGAGTAAACCCATTTGACCCAGAGAAAACACTCCCACTTGGATACGCATTTAAAGACTATTAAAGCATTATGTTATTCTGCACTGACATTTGGACCATGCTGATGAAACTATTAAGGGCAAAGATGAAGCCCGAATTCAGGGCTGCTTAAAACTGTGGCCGAGCACTTCGCTTGTTGGATCAAAAAATAAACTGATCAAAGCTAGAAATTAAATCTATGCTTAAAAATTTTACATGACACTGATGTTCCTGGCAATGCTTATTTAATGATGTCATTTTTAAACGTACGTTTTTATCGTTAGTTGTAATGTTAATATATAATTAGATACCTCTCTGACGATTTCTGTGCACAATAATTTACATTAAAATAAAATAAATGTTGTCCTCAAAGAAGCAAATTTTATTTACAGTAGCTGAATATATGGCTATATTAACAGTATTATTAATTCTGATGTTAGACCATGCCCTTAGAAAAGCCTTTCAAAAAGATTTTAGTGTTATCTTACGTAAAGCTTCGTGCCCACATATTTGGCAAAACTCTGCAACAAGGATTGTATTTCTCCACATTAGTGCCTGCCATCCATAGGTAGTACTTGGCAAATACTCTTGATAATTATTAGTGTTTATCAGTGTAATCTAATTTTACCAGTATTGCTATCTTACTACTGTGCTCCAACACTATCGCTCTATGGGTTAACTGCCACGAATGCCTTATGATAAAGTTTCGTCAAGAACCAGAGCGCTTCAACATAATTTTAAATTAAAAATCTTTCTCAGTGTATTGCACTGTCTGATGACAGTTGACAGAGACTTAGCGATTGAATAATGGCCATTAATCTGTAGGTCACCAATGATCAAAACTCTTAAGATGATACATGTGCTCTTAGATTTAATATTAATCTTAAATCTTTTTAAATATACTACATAGACCCACACTAACGATTTATCGACTGACAGTAATCGTGAATAATCATCTCTCAGTAATCATCAGCATACAGATTTTCCATTCTCGGTGAAAAACATTTTTAATTCGAGGTCAGCAAATATGTGATCCAAGACCAGCTAATGTAAGAGAATGCAATGTTTGTTATAATGGCAGAATTTGCTAAAGCAAGTGAATGATAAATACATGGTAACGTAATATAACGATCAAAATATTTTCGATTGCCGAACTCGGCCTTTTTCTCTAATTGCATCATTTCATCTAGGAAACAATTTTAAGCCTTCTGCTATATCTGTTCCCATCACGACTGCTACGCAAATTTTCATATTCCACAACACGTTACAACATGTGACGTGTGTGATGTTTTAATGCGTCGTTAAAAAGATGGACTCATAAACAAACTTCCAGACGCGGCCGTCTCGAAACATAATTTTATTCGATGATAATTCACATCAGATAATTTTGGTAGACAAGGTATTAAGTTAAATATGATAATTTTTATGTACGTGGGTTAAAAGAATACGATGTCATCTTAGACAAGCAAGCGTAGGAACGCATAGACCTTACAGGGCAGAAGTTAAGATGAAGAAGTGACGTAATTGCTCGCGAAATAATATTTATACTAGGCAGCTGGATATGTACAGCTAAAGTGCGATTGATTAATTTTTAGGTTTTAGTTCCCTTTACCAAGCATCGCTATGTAACATGGAACGATTTTGAATTTTGGAGAACATATGAACACAGGGGGAGAACACAAAATTTAGAAAAGTCAACTTTAAGGTCGCCAATCATTTCTTAGCGCACCATCGTATTTTATTATATATATATATGTATATATACATACATGCAAGAAAAGATGAGAGGTTCTTGGTTAGGTGAAAAAGATTAATGAGAAGTAAATTTTTCTTGTCGTTTTCTTCGTTACAGATTAATGAAAATGATTATAATAACAGTAAGAGAAAAGAATCTCGAAATCGTAATCGTTCATTTACGAAATTATCAAATACAGCTAAGGGACAAAACTATTTTACTGACTTAACTAGATAACTATCTATAAAAACTGCATAATTTGTTAGATACGAGGGTCAATCAAAAAGTTAGTTGTACTGCCTAAGAAAACAAAACAGGAGCAAAATTTTGCAATAACTTTATTTATATCTTAAAGTTCCATTCATAATCTACTTTTCAACGTAATTACCTTCGTTATTTAAGCATTTGCTCTGTTATTTAATCATTTTGTGGTACAAGTGTTTCGATGCCTTCTGCAAAGAAATCCCGTCCAATGTCCGATAACCATTGTTGAGCTGCAGCTAGTTTTGTCCCTTAGCTTCGGCATCCGAATGGTACCGTCGCTTTGAAAGTTATTGTTTCATGGGACCAAACACATGGAAGTCAGGAAGTGAAAGGTCTGGGCTATAAAGAGGGCGATTCCACACTTCCCACCTAAACCTTTTTAGAAGGTCACACGTTTGTTTTGCTACATGCGGCCTCGCATCGTCATGCAGGAGCACAATGCCGTTCGACAGATTACCTGGCCGTCGATTTTTAAGTGATTGTCGCAATCGTTTTAGTGTTTCACAATAAGAAGATGCATTAATTGTGGCACCCTTCGGCAGGTATGCACCACGCCTTCTCCGTCAAAAACAGCGTCATCATCACCTTTCCTGCAGATGGAACAGTTCGACACTTTGTTCGCGTCGGGGAAATGCAATGTTTCTACTCGAGCGAGCTGCGTTTCGTTTCAAGTGAAAAGTGGTGAATCTACGTTTCATCTCCAGTCACAATTTTGTCCCCAAACGCATTTCCTTTATTTGGTAACGCTGCAGAAATTCAAATGCACTTTCAAAACGCTTCCCTTTATGTTTCTTCGTCAATAGACGTGGCACCCATCGAGCACAAACTTTACGAAATTTAAGGTGATCGGCAATAATTTTGTGCACACTTCCATATCCAGTTCATTTGAGATTTCGTCTATCGTTATGCGTCTGTTTGCAAGAACGCATTCATTCACGCGAGTAGCGATTTCCGAATTTGTTGCAGTTGATGGTCTTCCTTCGCGCTCAGCGTCGTTAATGTCGTCTGTACGTCCATTCTCAAACATATTGCCCCATTTCGCGATCGCTTCATGTGACATTGCATTTTCACCATACACTTCATGCAACTGCCCATAAATTTCAGTACACTTGCACCTTTTGCCCTCAAAAGACAAGTCAATGCACGCATTTCCGATCTGGACGCTATTTGCAGCTGTTGAAACATGATTGCGACTGATTTTCAGAAAACTAAACTTGCCTCGGCGAAGCCGCTACGTCACGCGATAAAGGTACATGTCTGAAGTGTTGCCACACAGTGTCACCCAAATAGTCTTAGACGGAACATATTTACGCAGTAGTGCAACAAACTTTCTGACTGACCTACGTATTTTGCATACAGGGACTGTTATGTTTCAGAGGACCATGCAGATAATATTTAATCAGTCAAACGTAAAAATTATGGAAATGAGCCTGATTCAGTTAGGTCTACTATAATTTGATTGACAATTGCAAAAATTTTTATATGCTAAAATGTACTTAACTAAAAAACATTAAATGTAAGCCTTCTATTAAAAAGTATTTTTTAAAGTTAAATGTATCCATTTATTTGTAAGTTTCGATAATAAAAACTGTAGAGGCATTATGTATTTCGAAACAGGAGACGTGAAAAATGATCAATACCCTCGCCGGGACCATAGACCTCTCGAATATGCGCCGAGAGTGCTGACCACTGCACCACAAAGGTATGGCAAGAAGGCGAGAGAAGTACCTTGTATACTTCCCCTTTTAAAGGGCGACTGGGGATTAGGGGAGCCAATCGCCATATTCTGGAGGTAGAAAATTATCATCCACCACCTTTTTTTGTTGGGTCGCAACTGTACATACATTGGGTTCTTTTTGAAAGCAGTTGAGATGGAAAACGAGCAATGCCATCGCCAGGACTCGAACCACGGACCTCTCGAAACGCATGCTATGCACTACACCACGAACATTGAAGCACTACACTACGGATGCATGCCAAGAAGACGGAGAAGTACCTTACAAAACTTAAAGGGAAACTGTAAAAATCATATTTGTTAAACCTCTCGAAAGCATGGTATTGATCTTTTTCACCATAATTTGTTTTTTTTTTTCCATTCTTCAGCTCGCACGCGATTATATCTGTTATCTAAAATTTAAGTAATAACTAGATGAACATTTTTTTAACTTTCGCATCTGCCTTTGTCATCAAATTGAAAGAAGGCTTAAAAAGCAACAAGATATAAAATAAGAATTTGAGAAGTTTCAGAACAACATAAAAAGAGTATAAAATAAATAAAAAAGTATACAAATTCTTTGCAAGATTTATAATTATTAGCATATTATTTTTAATGAGAATATGTAACTTAAAGAAGCTCACTTTGTGCGCGCGTTAGTAAAGCTGTTTGCCCAGATACGCCAGCCTATAGGTTTTTGAAAGACATTTGCGTTTGTTAGTGTGCAAGAATGGAATCCTTTTTTACCTAAAAATAAGTTAGAAAATAATTTGTGCATTGTAATTATTTTAATATTACAGGAAATGACGATGATTAATTTTTATTAATTTTTGGTTTTACAATTATTTATTTTTCATTTTACTTTTATTAATTTTTGGTTTCCCGCAGCTTTTAATATTTCTTTTAATTCAGTTTTATCTCATTTTTTGGTTTTTGAATTTTAAACTTTTGTTGCATGCAAAGATGAAACATCTTCAAAGCATGGAAAGTTAAAAAAATGTAGTTAAATAGCTAATTGTAATGAAGCTTCTAAATTAGAACTTTTTAAAATATCTATTTCTTAAGTTTTATCTTAGTTGCTGCGTCTTGATACTGCTGTTGTTTCATTTCTGCTGTCTCTGCTAATAATTACTATTGATAGCTTTGATGTTTTAATCCTAGTACACATTGTATGCTCACCAGTCAGTCTATGATATTTCTGAATCGTAATATTCAGAATGCCAAGTGGTTAAGCATAATAATGCAACAAATGGGCAAGCAGAATTCACCTTCTCCTGCGCAGTTCATTCATGTAATTAACCACCTGCGATTTAGCCAATCGAAAGATAGTAATGATTTCAGATATTAAGGGATTGCTCTCGTTAACACATTGAAAATCTAAGATTGTTTCGAAGACATTTAACAGTTTGTTCGCTGATTTGAAATTTCTAAGGCTAATTTAAATTTTTTTTTTTCATGTTCTGGTACTTCTTATGGATCCATTTTAATTACCGTATATTCCAATGTATAGTGCGCGCTTTTAATACAAAAAAATAAAGTCAAAATTTATGGGTATGTGTTATAAGCAGGATATAAAAACAACAGATTTAAAATAAGGAAAAGATGAGCATACAAAAATTATATTTCTACATTTACCTAAGTGTTCTTTATTCAAACGAAACGACATAGCCCATGAACTTATAAACTTTCATTATCGAATAACAGGAAAAGTTCGTCAATTCGTCTTCCGTTACATCTTCGGACATATAATCGAATTCTGTTTCATCTTTACCATCACTGTTAATCTGAACCATAAATAAATAATTATCTTCTGTTCCGTCTATAGTGTTAGATATACTACATTTTTAAATGATTTTTGAATTATGTCGCAATTAATTTCAGTTTATGCTTTTATTACCCAATCACACATTATTTCTAGACTGACGTGAAGCATTTGGAAAAAGGCTGCGCGTTATATGGCGAATATACCTAAAAAATTATAAAAACGTTGCTCGAAATTATACGTTACGCGTTATAAGCTGGTATACAGCTATGAAACTGAGCACGAAAACTCACGACAAACTACTTTACAGGGTGAATCTGAAAAAGTGGGCAAAGCTTGGAGTAATAGAACACAGATATACGAGCAATATTCCTCACAGAATGTATAGTCAAAACGCAAGCGATGAGAATTTCTATGGTAGTTTTCCACTGTCACATTTAAAGCATTAACACAAGAATGACAGGAGATACTCCAGAAAACATTTTATTAACAGGAATGTAATTGATGTATATGCTCAAAGAAATTGCTCAGAAAACCTTCTGCCAGATGCAATGCAGACTTCTCACCTGTGGGATAGCAACTGACGCACATTTACGAAGACACCAGGTATTTCCCGAGAATTGCTGGTCACAACGGCGATCCTGGTGTCTAGATCCACATTGGCCTTAAAGGGGCACTCGTAGATTGCTTTTTATATGGCCCCACAGGAAAAAGTCAAAACACGAGAGATATGGTGATCTTAGTGGCCGAGTTATGGGACGACCTCGATCAATCCATCCCCCTGGAAATTTCGTGGTGCATATAACCAGCCATTCTATCGGCAATCCACTGTAGAGAATGCCGTTGGGTGTGAGGACCGAACCTTTTTATGCCATTTACAATGCCACCTGGCGGCTGGTAGTTTGCGTGACTTTCTATGACGAATATTGTTTGCATAGCTGCGTACTGTCACCCGTAAAGTTTTGCCCACATTTTGAGATTCAACCTGTATTTAGACAGACTTTCACTCCCGAATAGTTTTATAAGCTAGAAACTCTTATTAAAAAGACTCCGAAAGAAGACAAAAGAAAAGAACTCAATTAATCCAACGAACAGCATTGCATCTTTATACAATTCATACTCTCCAGTTATCATTAACTAATATATTTAACGAATGTAACACTTTTATATAATCTTAACTCATTGTTTCATTACTCATCTACACTCATGGTTTACATTACATGAGAGTTTTCGTGTCATAAGTTCTTATATTCTGTCGAGAAGTAATTTTAATTATTAAAAAACTGAATTTCAACAAAGAAATACGGTAAAAACTGTCTCTAGTAAATTAAGGAACTGATGATTAGCGTTAAATTTCTACCCAGAAAACATGAGTAAAAATTTAAATTTTGTGTATTTGTTCATTAAAATTATCACTTGCTATAACTTATCGCGCTTTGAATTCTTACTTTATTTGTTTCGCTTCACAATTAAATTTATTAAAATGAGGGCGAACAACGAGCCGTATAAGTTATATTTAGAAACGGAATTCTTTTCAAATGCAATGTTTGTTCATTTCATTGAAACGGTGCTGCTTCAAATGGAGACAAACCATGGTTTCTGATGTTTAAAAGAATTTTCAGGTCTCCCTTTTCTAAACAGCCATTGATGGCTTTTCAATTTTAACATTTTTGTTTCTTAGTTAGTACAAACATTTTTTATCATCATAAATGCATTTAAGGAAATTTAATTTGTTGTTGAAATTCAACATTAAAAATAACTCTATTAGCAATAGCAGAGAGTAACTTTGACTTCCATTTGTCAAAAATTAGGAGAAAGAACGCCGTCAAGGTTTGAATGAAATTCTAAGGCTTAATATATAATATAGACAATATACAGAAAATGTAGTTTCCAGAATGAAAATACTTTTCCATCTCTGTTTCAAGATAATTTAAAAGCATTCTTCTTCAAAGTATGAATATACAAATGTTATTAAACAAGGAAAGCGATATGAAAGACTATTTTAACAAAATGAAAATTTCTCTTTCTCTGACAATTTTTAGATTTTTAAAATGCAATTAATAATACACTCGTAACGCACTTTTATTTTATTTATGTCCTCTGGATGAGCGAAGCAAATATTCTTCAAAAGAAAAATCGATTTCGAAAAGGTACTGAAATGTGATATATATTCTAAGCTTCGGAAAATATTGACTCTGTAAACAAATGCATTTTCCAGTTATCTTTTTCGTTTCAAATTGAAAAATATTTTATTTAGTTTCGCATCCTTTTAGAGGAATGTTTCACGTCTAACCTAAGTTTACAAAAATGAAAAACTCATCGAAGAATTGTATTGAAAGCTAAAACAATACTGCAAATTTATCCTTTCGATTTGAAACAAGAAATGAATGAAAAATTTAAATTCATTTTACCAACATTTCGTTCTGTAGAATGTTTCAATTATTCTGAATATTCCTAAATTTCTACACAAGAGAGATTTTGTTACAAGTTTTATATTTTTTTTAAAATTTCACAACCAATAAAACTGGTATAAAACTATTCTCAGTTTCAAGAAGTAACAGATTTTCAAAAGGAGAAAAACAACTAAATGCGGCTGGCTGAAGGGAAAGTATAATACTGTAACCTTCTTACGTACGACGAATACCACTACATAAAATTTACATACAACATACTAGAATTGCTGCAACATACTAGAATTGTTGGATCACTTGGTTAAAAAACAATAATATCAAAATTGGATACACACAGCAGAACTGCAAAACCACTCTAAAGCATAGGTTAAAATCACAGACTAAGCTTAATAACACATCAGTCTCCAAAAACGCTAGACGAAACATTTAGTAACCCATGGTTTCTTAAAAGTTTATATAGTTCCTGAAAGTTACTTATATCACAACCAAGCAGAAGAACAGTTTTATCAGAAAATTTCTAAAGAATTTACACTCATTGCCATAAAAACTTGCGTACCAAGAAAGAGTTGTCAGAATGAAACGAAAGTTTACATATGTAAGTACTACTTCGATATAAATAAGTGATTAGAAAATCAAAGAAAAAAGGATCATTTATTGGAGAAAAAGTACACATCAACGGACGTTTTAGTTCTCTGTTTGACCACCTCTAGAGCGAATGCACGATGCGATACGAGAGGTCATTGAGGCAGACAAGTTCCATATTGTGTGCTCAGACATTTCGTTTCACAGTTGCTGTAAACGTGCCTCTAGTTCGGCCAATCTCGTAGGCCGTTCATCTTGACGTCCCAAATAATCCCAGATATGCTCGATTGGTGACAAATCTGGGGATCGAGCAGGCCAGGTAAGGGTGTTAATGTGGCGGAGGCAGTCTTGTGAGATCCGTGCTGTGTGTGACCGAGCCTTGTCTTGTTGAAAACAGGCTCCTGGGAGCCTGCCATGAATGGCAGCACATGTGGCTGAAGGATGTCATGGACGTACTGCTAGTCTGTCAATGTGCCATGCATCAATATTAGGGGTACCAGTGTATGGTAAGCAATGGCGCCCCATACCATCACACCAACTATGGGAACGGTGTGTCTCTGTAAAGCGAAGGCAAGATTGAGGCGTTCACCACGGGGCTTCCACACACGAATACGATTGTCATCACTGCTCAAATTGAATCTGATTCGTCGCTGAATACGAGCTAGTTCTATTCTATTAAAAACCAATTCTGTCGTGCGCGATACCACTTCAAACGGAAGCGTCGGTGAGTGGGTGTGATTGGCAGCGCACGTAATGGGCGCCGCGATATCAGATGTCGATCAAACAGGCGCCTTGTGATGGTTGGGGAAGATACAGGGACCCTTAATGAAACTGCTGCCTGTGTCTGGATAGGGGCCAATGAGGCAGTTGGTTCTACTCGTGCGTGTCGTATAATGCGACGGCCTTTTCGACGACTGGTCTGTCGAGGGTCTATTGAGCCTGGTCGCCGTGTAAATGACGTTTCTTCTGTCCACTGGTTCCAACACCTGCTCACAGTAAAATCAGGAACGGCCTACTGGACGAGCTACTCGCCGAGCTGACCACCCAGCTTCCATCATTCCGATGATTCTTCCGTCTCGAACTCTGACAGCTACTGATATTGGCTTCGATGGCGGCGTAACGGCATTTCTACCTTTCTTTCTTTTCTTAGCAAGAAATTAAGTACACTCAAACAAACTCTGCTTACCTATTTTATACTCTAAGATGAACGAAGTTCAACTCCCTCTAGAGGCATTACCCAATACGCAATCACGCTGCATTTCTAATCGACTCGACATGTACCTTCATGCCAAGTTTCGTTACGATCCCACGATTATTTCTTGGTGTAAAAATTTTTATAACAATCAGTGTAGTTTGGAGAGACTCAAAAATTTGTAAAGTTCCGCTAGGTTTCGAATGTGGCGACTGGTGGCAGCAGCTTTTATGTCCTTTAATTGCATTCTCATCTGTATATACATCAATGATATGCCAGATACTCCTGAAACAACTTATGCTTGCTACGCAGACGACACTGTGATCATGTGCAGTTCACTTAATCCAAATAGAGCTAAAGAAAAATTACAAAACGCGGCCAATATTATACGTAAATGGTTTACAGCATGGAAAGTGAAAATAAGGCCCAGCAAATCTCAAGTTGTTTTATTTAGATACAATAGAAAAGAAGTATATGATGTAACAATAGATGGCGCCACAGTTCCCACCACAACTCAAGTTAAATATTTCGGAGTTATCTTCGATAATAAGCTCACTTTCAAACCTCATATTATGTACATAAGAGAGAAAGCTCACAAGGCTTTTATGTCGATTTATGCCTTACTTAATAAGCACTCAAAATTGAACATGAACACTAAGTGTATTCTGTACCTTCAAGCTATAAGACCTATTTTGCTGTACGCATCGCCGGCCTGGGCAGCCACAGCAAGAAGCAATAGACAGATTTTACAACGCCTCCAAAATAAATTTCTCCGCTCAATATCAGGATCTCCATGGTTCGTCAGAAATTCGACAATCCCCGATAGTATGAAAATAAAGCCTCTCGACAGCGAGATATTAATTTCCTCTCACAACGTTTTCACGAAATGTGATAATCACAGTAACGAAGCTGTCCGGAGCATAGGAGATTATAACTACACAGTTATACAACGTTGTAAGCGTCCGAGAACTATACACCATAATGAATTAGGGTAACCTATTAATATTGTACATAGTTTTTTCTACATTTTTACTTAATATTACTACTGCGTAGATAGAGACTTTACTGCATTATGATTGGATGATGACCTTTATAACCACGATAACTACGTTCGGACGACGCACTATGCTCCGCTCACTCCGTATATGCTTCTTCACTCACGGAAAGACTTCATTCAGCGACGTGACGTGCAGGAAGAAGGATGATGATCTTCACCACTGGAAAAGATTGCTCTTGCTTGCTATTGCTATCCATATACTACTTTCACTGTTGCGTGTTAATAGGTCCTCCACGGACGATCAAAGCATGGAAAGTGCAGATGGATGTTCCATATAATTGGATTTTGCTTACTTCATTTAAAGTTCTTAAAGCTATTATAGATTGGCAGAGACCCTCGGGTCGTTACCAATTATAAGAATGATGACCTATGACCTATGATCCCATCGTATATGTACGTAGAATTAAAATCCCTACAAAATAAAAGGCAAAAACAAATGAAAATAGAATAATTGCAGATTCAAGTATCATAATATGCACATTATATAAACGTAAAATACCAAAAAAAGTACTAAATAAATCTATATATGTAAAGACGAATCTCCGTGTGTTTGTTCACGATTAATTCGGTTACTACTACAGTTATCGTCACCAAACTTTCTACAATTATTTTCATGGTCCTGGAAAAGGTTGACATCCACTTTTTTCCAACAAAAAAAAAGATAAAATCAGAGATATTACACAGTCCAGTCACATTAATGTGACCATCTGTCAAAAGCCAGAATAACCACCTTTCGCAGAGCGGACTGCTGCGAGACGTGCAGGAAGAGAGTCACATAGGTCCCTGAAGGTGTTCTCTTGGATGTTGAGCCATGCCGACTCTAATGCCGTGGCCAGCTGCGCTAGATTACGCGGTTGAGGATCCATGGCGCGAACAACTCGATCGAGATGGCCCCACAGATGCTCGATTGGGTTTAAGTCAGGTGAGTTTGCTGGCCAGGGGAGGACGGTAAACTCATCCTGGTGCTCTTCGAACCACGCACGTACACTGGCAGCTGTATGGCACCTCGCATTGTCCTGCTGGAAGATGCCATCATCCTGAGGAAAAACAATGCGCATGTAGGGGTGAACATGGTCCGCAAGGACAGATGCGTACTTGTATTGATCCATTGTGCCTTCCACAATGATCAGTGAACCTAGAGAATGCCAGGAAAACATTCCCCAGACCATAATGCTCCCGCCTCCAGCTTGGACCGTTCCGGCAATGGTTGCAGGGTGGTTCCTTTCAGAGGTTTCACGCCTTATACGCCAACGTCCATCTGTCCGATGGAGCATAAAACGCGATTCATCCGAAAACGCAACCTGTCGCCACTCAGTGGACGTCCAGCTGCTGTACTGGCGTGCAAATTCTAGCCTTCGCCGTCGATGAACAGCAGTCAGCATAGGTGCACGAACCAGGCGTCTGCTTCGGAGGCCCAGACGCAGCAATGTTCGCTGAATAGTACTTTGGGAGACACTTTTGGTAGCCCCTTGGTTCATTTTGGTGGTCAGTTGCTCAACGGTAGCCCGTCTATCTGCCCGAACGCATCTCCGCAACCGTCGTTCGCCTCTGTCATCTATGGCCCGTGGTGCACCACATTTGCCACGTCGCTGATTTTGGACAGTCCCATTTTGCCATGCACGGTACACTTTTACCACGGCGGCACGCGAACAGTTCACAAACTCAGCCGTTTCGGAAATGCTTCCACCCTTGGCCCGAAAGCCAATGATCATGCCCTTTTGGAAGTCGGATAAATCGCTTCGTTTCTGCATTACGTCAACGATTGAAATGTTTTCCGAAGCCCTCACACACCCTTTATATACGCTCAACTGCACTGTGCTGCCACCTGCCTTCTGTGATTGGTTATTTAACTCTGACATGGAAAGTACGTGGTGGTCACATTAATGTGACTGGACTGTGTATATGCGTGTGTATGTGTAAATGAATTGCTTGAGGTAAATGGGTTGATTTATTAGGGTGAAAGCAACTTCATCCGATGCTCAATATTCTTCTATATAAAGTGGAAACACAATAAATTTCTTCAAAGCATTTTATGCATAACAACATAAGTATTTATATTCAAATATCATTAAATCTTAGTAATGTATTCCAAAAGAACCCACATTAAAAGCACAGAAGTAAAAACACAATACGGTAAAGTTGACACGAATGCACTAATTTACAGAAAACTGTTAGTGGTTCTTAATCTAAATATTAAAATAAATTCTTTGATAAATGTAAAAATTATTTTTTGTTTCGATGTGCGATTTTTATGACATTTAATTTGGGATAAATATTTGCTTTCCGTGCCTATTTAAGCTTTAAGAAATTATTTGTGATGTTAAATGACTAAGATGTTTTATATATTTATTACCTAAAAGATTCAAAACGAGAAATAATTTTCCGTCATAATTATGAGAGAAAATGAAAGTTCTTATAACAAATAATGCCTTAAATGATTATGAAGGTTCTTTTTATTAAAATTAATACAATTATTTTCTATAGCTATGCTGCAGATGTTATGACGCTGTTATTATAAACATGAACCTGTTTATTAGTTAAAACATGTTTTGTCGTTTATCACAAATAACACGCAGTACTATATAAAAATTTGAAAACCATGTAAAGATTTACAGCCTATCATTTAATATTAAGGATTCCTTTCTGTAAACGTCAGACTGCCAAAGGCAATAAAATGTTGAATGCTTATTTTTAGATGTCGCATCGACTTTAATAATTAATCCGTTGGGAATAGTCATATTATTATCTGAAGTTCATAATTAAGCTAAGACAATAGAACTCTGATCAATGAAAGAATATCGGGTAAGAAATGTGAGACATATTATGAAAGAAGAATGTCAAAATTATCGTAAAAACGCAGACTTATTCAGAATGCAAGTGTTCATTAATTATTACGAACGACGATCGAAAGAAGTAAATTAAGCTTGGGTATTATCCCAACGACTCATGTGTTTCTTTGCCATCCTCTCGTAAATGAATACTGCATGAAATCATGTTAGATTATTCAGCCTTTTTTCCCCGATTTTTCGTTTGCTCATTTCCGAAATGTTTGAGAAACATATATTTCTACAAAACATTCTAACAGGTTTAGAAGTTATTTCTTCTAAACCTTTTTAATGATTCCCTATAATCTCATGGGGTTACGTTAACTATTATGGAATATTCGTTAGCATAATTAGTATAATTATCCGAACTTCATTGAATTTGCTGAAAAACAATAATCGTAACTTATAAACAATATTTTTCTATCCACACTTAAGAAACTTCTGTGTTGTTTACTAAACTTTACCTTCTTTAGACTCACTCAGGCTAACAATAAAATTCGAAATTTATCTCGTTAACATTAAATAATTAAATAAATTTTTGCTGCATTGCTTGCAGCTTCATTAGTACACGTTTCATTGAATATAAAATGAAACCTCAAAACCAAAATCTTACATATATGCATTATTTCGGTGTTTTAGCATCATCAGTAATATCTGCATTATTTGCAAAGAAATATCATAATTTCAAATGTTCATTCATTGCTTAACCAATGTGGGTTCATTCATTACTTAGGCAATGTCTTTGGGTAGCAAATAACTTTTGGTGCGCATATTCTATAGGCGCTGGCAATTATGTTCATTGTATATGTACAGTTAGAAGTAAAATGCTTTGGTTTTTTAGTGTTGAAAACATATTATTTTCTTTATAATCTGTACAAATGAGAACAATTAGCAATAGGCTTGATTTCTTGCAGAAATATTAGGTAAAATTGTTTGGTTTATGGATTGAAACGGAAAATAAAAATACCGCTTTCATTATGCAGCTTTTGATTAGACGAATATTTAACATATTCCACATTTTAATGAATCAGATTTTCTAAAAATGAAGAATTACTTTATTACAAAATTCCTTTTTTTTCTAGCAATTTAAAAGGCTGCATACATTCTTCACGAGTTTAATTTGAAATTAAACTTTTCAGCTCTTTTTTCTCAGCTATAAGCATTGATTTAAGTTTTAATTCATGAACAGATGAAAATACATTACATTATTTATTATGAATTGATTTAAACTAAGTTACAAGATAGTTATCCCGCCTTCTTAGCATGCATTCGTCGTGTAAT
>KK114680.1:37513-83337 GCA_000611955.2 Stegodyphus mimosarum
GGAAAGATGGAATCTTTGTTTATAATTTATTAAGAAACATAGAATTTTCATATCTAGAAAGAACTTTTTTCTTTGACAGATCAGTTTTAGTAAAGAAAGCAAAAGCTTAATTAATTTAAGCACCAAAACACAGAAAACAGAAAAAATAGCTCTCGAACTTATTATTTATGATATTTAATAATAAAAAGTGAGCCACAAGGGTGTTCGAGGATTTTATTATTTTTAAATTTTTGAAAACGAAAAAAAATAAGATATTTCTTTTGAAGTACTTTTAAAAACTTATGAAAAAAGCTATTGCGATTAGATCAAAAGCAAATGCCGAAACGATGGCGATAATATATGACATTTTTTTTTTCAATTTTTGCTGACTAAGGAAATTTTAATTAAACGATAATGATTTGCTTCGATACTTTTTAATATTCTTATAAAATACCAAACACACGCACACAAATCCAAAGATATTTCAAAATATACACAGAAGAGGCATGAAATACACTAACTAGTTTCCTATGCACAACTAATGAAAATGTATACGTAAGAATGAGTCTGTGAAAAGAGAGAAGAAAGGGAAATGTAAGTATATGCAAGTTGTTTCCGAAAGATTTCATTACTAAATATCTCTCGAAAATTTGATCATAAACTTATGTCTTTAAAAATGAGTTGAATAAAATAATTTTGATTGCGTGATATATTTTGTTAAAAATACATAAAACTGCAAACTTTGAACGAGTCTTCAACGAAAGCAATAGTGAATCTGTGATACTGAAAACTGGATTTAAAAACTGCATGAGTTATGTAGTGTATATATTACTTAAAGATAATTTAATGACCAAAGAAAGCAGATGCTGAAATTTCAATTTTAGGGATCTTACAAATACTGAATTTGGTTGCGTTAAACATTTGGAGCACTTCTGTCAAAGGTAATTTATTCTTCTGACTTAACAATTGCTGTAAGATTAAGCGTACTAAATACTGTAATCCTTTTGAAGTATTCTCGTTGACATAGATAAGTGATAAATGATAAGTGACGGTGGACGTGGGCACTGTCCCTTTGCCGTAAAGATTAATCAGTACAGCACCACGTCCACCCTTATCTAAGGTTGGCTAGAGAAGAGCCTCACGAGAGCTATACGTTTACTTGTATATTATGCTTGTACTTGGCAGTGTCCTTTGGTTGTTCAGTAAGTCCGATGCGACGCTTCGGATATACAGTAAATGTATACATACGTGGTGTACTTGACATGTTTGACTTACAGTTGGTAGAGTTTGCTTGTTCATCGGTATATTTGCATAATCTGAGGAGACATTTCTCAGAAGCCATACAGGCCTTGTACTAATTATTCGACTGCACAAAGGTCAGTGCGTGTCTGGCAAGTAAATTAATGATTTTAATGATCTGTCGACACAGGTGCTTCTGCTTAATCATGAATTTACAGAAGACCTGCGTATTGACAGTTGGAATACGTATGTGCAGTTCTCTGGTAAGTGGGCAGGTTGTGACATACTGCTCCGGAGTGCCCAGTTGGCCACAACTGCACTGATCTGTGTCAGTCGTGCCATGCCTGGCAAAGTACTCCGGGAAAGGCCCATGGCCCGTGATATAGCGCACCAAGTGTGTATTAGAATATAGCCGGGCAGAGTTTACGTACATTAGATGGTAGTGTGTACGCCTGCCTGTTTGTGCAGTGTCCCATTCTTCCTGCCACTTAGAGCCTGCAGATGGAGATGTCGTTTCAAAGTAGAGTGTGGCCATGGAATTTCCAATTCCTCCGCTTCTTTGTTGAGGGGTGCATCTTTTGCGAGGAGGTCGGCTGCCTCGTTTCCGGTGTTCCCTGCGTGGGCTTTCGGCCATGCCAGGCGAACATGCAGATGCTCTGTCTGCCTTAGATGGTATTGAATTTCTTTGATAATTGTGGACGTGTGTGCCGGATTTCATTGATATAGATATGACAGCCCTTATGATAATCCTTCCCATAACTATGAATAATCTTATTTATATTCTTATTTACCCTCTGTGCAATGATTGGCTGCGGCCGACAGGGAATAACTTTTTAGTGCCATAAATATTTAACTAACAAATTGTTCACAGTTGTCCGAAATTATTTTAATAAAATTCCATATTTTAAAATACATTTATTTAGAAAGAAGTTTGATACAATTTTTGGGGAGACTGTTTTGAGAGGAACTACTTCTAACCCTTTGAGAAATTATTAGGGATAAAGAGTAAGTACCTTTTCTTACTTAACTCACTACGTGGGTACGCGCGAAATAAATCAGTTCCTATTAATTCATTTTGAAACTTTCTTTCGTGTTATTTAGATACCCGGCCAGGCTATAACTACCATCGCTAATTAATTGACAAAAACAATATAGTTTGACATGCTCGTTAGCATACTTTTGTAGCAATGGAAAACAAGCAGCCTCGCGAATTCACTTCACCGTTTTTCTTATGCCAGGATGGACCGAAATGTGGGAATCGTGTAATTCCTGAAAAGTTCTCAGTCATAAACTGCCCGAGATAACCGATCTTAATTCGTTATTTTCGTTTATTGCTTTTGAATAAAAAAAGACATTATCAATGATCTCATAATTCGCGGCTCTGTTTCTGATAGCCGTTTTGTTGTGATGCTCGAAATGATGAGGATGTTTTGAATTAGCATACGTTTTCCGAAATTCTGGTTTATTTGTAATTCAGAAGTAATAGACTCACGAGAATCAAGAAGTTTGTCAGATGACATAGCACATTTAAATTTGTTGCCCTTTTTATCTAATTTTATTCTCGATAAAGCATTAGCTACAATGTTCGCTTTTCCTAGAGCATGCTTAATAATTAAGTTGCAGTTTAAGATTCCATATAATAACTCTTGACTATAAATTTTTCCAGGAACATAAATGATACGCAGCAGTATGATATGAGTGAACCGCTACCTGTGTCTTCCCAAAATACACCTTGAATTTCTGCACCAGTAACAGAACTGCTATGATTTCACTTTCTTTACCCTTTTAACTCTTCTGAGCAGGATTAAAAATTTTACTTGAATATGCAACCGGATGTAGATTTTGCATCAGCAAGGCGCCAACCGCGTAATCTGAGGCATCTGCAACAGTTTCTAAATTCTCATCGCCTTTAGGAAGGTTCGACACTGGCGACCAAACTAACGCTTTTTTATGTAGTTCGAATGCTGTTTTTGCTTTCGCCGACCAAGTAAATCTGGCTTCCTTTCTTTTCAGTTTTAAATTCGGTTACGATATCTTTGCTAAGTCCTTCTGAAACTCCTATACGTATGTGGGCACAAACCAAAAAAATGAAGACATCGTTTCTCTGTATTTGATGGCGAATTTTTTAATTGCAATTATTTTTTAATTTTCTCGATTCCACGCTGAGATAGCTTATGCCGTCTGTAATGAAATTCTTTGCGTGCGAACTTATATTTTGAAGCATTTATTTTTAATCCTGCTTCGCTTAAGAGCCAAACCACTTCGTGTAAATCCCTAATATGTTCCTCTATAGTTTCGCTAGTTACTTCGGAATCTTTCCTAGGACAGGTCTTAATGTAGTATCCATCCCCATTCGCCACGTGGCAGGAGGTCCGCAGAAACCAAACGACATTCCCAAAGAGGCATAACACCTGATTTAGTAATAAATGCGGTTTTTGACGCATCTTTTGGTTTTACACATATTTCAAAATATCCAGAGGTAAGATCTAGCGTAGTCATGTAATTTCTTGAATTAATCTTTCTACAAATTTTTTCGATTCTAGGCCGTGAATAACAAGATATTTAGTAATGCTATTTAATTTTAGGTAATCCACGGCAAAACTTCATGGCTTATGTTCCGTAGGTGGGAGATTATTCTTTTGTTTTCGGCGTAGTACTACAAGGTGGGCGAAAGGAATACTTATGGGAATTATTACATTGCTTTTTGATATTTCCTGCGTAGCTGTTTCGATGATTTTTCTTTGATTCTATAATTATATAATCCAGATAAATAAAAGTACTTTTTCCGAGAACAGGCCTTAATATCGTATCCATGGCCCTCGGAAATATAGCGAGAACACCGCATAAGCCAAAAGGCATAGATGCCTTTCTGATTATTTCTTCTATCGTGGGGAGTGGATAAACAGGGTATTTAGTAACATTATTTAATTTTCGGTAATTTCCTTTAGCTTCCGCAACCTTACTAAACTTTAAAAAAAAATAATTTAAAAAAATAAACTTACTACTTTTAAGAAAATCTACTCCCGAAATTACTGGAGCCTTTGTCACAGGAAAAAAAAACGCTTTTGTTGCTCATTTTCCACTTGCACGTGTAATGGGATTTTTCCTACACATTAACACTGTTTGTCTTGCGTGCCAATAACTTGTACCCTAAACATCTATCCCAAACTAACATCTACCCCAAACATTTTATCGGTTATATGTTGCCGAAAGGAGTTCTCCATTAAGAAACTGCTTTGAGCCCCTGCGTCCAAATTATTCACCGCTGGAACATTTTTTAATTATACGAAAAGCCAAATTCTTGATAAATATTTAACTGAATCCTACAGAGAGTTTCTTGTCTCTTGGGATAACTATACCCTCTTACCTTAAGTATCCTTTCTTCCTTCCCATGTTTACTCTTTTGTGATTTTTCTTGGATTTGTGTTTTTTTTTTTTTTTGCACTCACCGTCGAAACTTTCTGTCCATTCTCAAAACGTTTATTTGCTTTAAACAGTAGCCTTCCTTGTGGTGTATTCCTATAAAACTGTCGATTCAACCTCTGCCATACCCTGCTGTACGCATACTTTCTACAATCCTCCTGCTTTCAAACGTTACCGTAAGTTCAAAACACTCTCTAGGGCGGTTGCATTTCTTAAATCAAAGAAATCTTGAATATGTGAAAGCAATTTAGGCAGACTAATTTGAATCAGCTCTTCATTAGGTCTTTTCTCATAGAGCAAATTAAAAGTTGAATTTTCCCTGCCTTCAACTGGCCATTTATTGAAAAGATCCCCTTTTAACTTGATCCTATCAAGAAGTTTCAAAATGCTTATATCTACTCAGTGTCTGTCCTCTTAATGAGGTGGTTGGTATAGTAAACGTTTGAACTTCTGGTACCGAATAAAGTAAACATTTCGAACTTAAATGTTCAAGAAAGGTTCATCACAAGTCACTGCGGGTTTCAATGATGAGGGAATGGTGTCCACGATGAAACCCATTTCTTCCATGGAATTTAATGGTACCAGTGGAACTTGCGATGTTGAAGGGACCAGACTAAAGGCGGGATTTTTTTAATTCATGGTCCTTACCCTTTATTTAATCCTTTATTTATTAAGAGACCCTTAATTTAAACCTAAATAAGACGAACAAAAGGCACTTCTTGTGATTACAAATTCGCCAGCGTTTATGGCGGGAAACACAAAATCAGTAAGTTAAATTTAAAGTTTAAATTTAAATACACTAATAGCCAAAAGCTACGCAGAGCAATTTAACGCGAAGTGCTTTGAGCTACACCGGCATGAATTTCAACTAACAGCAATTATAATGCAAGGCCGAAAACAGGAACTCTTATTTAAAGTAGCAAATCTAGCAACGTAGCCACGAGTGGCAGAAATATAAATACACGCCAAATAAACCACACTTATAAATGCACACCAAATAAACAACACTTATACATACACACCAAATAATTTGCATTCTGAGTAGAGATTCAAAACATAAAATAAATGGTTATTCAAATTAAAGGAACCTCACAAGTTACCAGATTTCTTTAATTTAATAGAAAATTTTTATCAGCGACCATTGACTATCTCAACACTAATTTTGGCCAGCTTCTAAATTTAATTGATTCGTCTTTAGCCTTTGCTAGCTATGTTTGCGCTCGTAAGTCTAAAGCCGGAACCAAAACATAAAGGATTACTTGGTTTTGTGAATATCATATTTTTAGTTTTCATTTTAGTTTTGCGTTGTGTTAATCCTGTAATCAGGTGTTACTTAGGAAGTAAACAAAAGTGTCCTTCCTAAGTAACATCTGATTGTTACTTGTCTTCCGGAGTGAGAGATTAGCAATTAACAATCAAGCAATTAGCAATCAAGCTCCGTATAAATATATTGCCAAATGTAATTACATATGCTTTCCCAATCGCTAAGGAATTCGATCCAGTATGTTCTATTCTAACAGTAGTATTTGCAACTGCAGTGTTATTCTATAACTTTCACGCTATCCAAGGCCGAACTGAAATCTTCTTTGAAGAGCAGCAAAATATTAGTTAGCTAATCCCATTTGTTGCACAATAGCTAGTTCACTAGATTGAAATTATAATAACATACAGGACGTTTAATCAGTCTTCACGCAACGTGCTTTAATTCAGTAGTGGACTGCTACTCTGAAGCTACATAAAGCAGAAGTGTCATTTTATTATGCATCCGTTCCATCATTCAGTTAGAAGATTTTAATTAATTTTCAGTTTAAGATGTCAAAATAGAAAATAATCTGAAATTTGTATAATATATATATTCCCTTAACTTAGAATTCTTAAGGCGGCTAAACAATTAATTACGTGACAGGAAATCTTGAAGAAAATAGCTTTGCATTTTTCTCCACTGATAAAAATGATTCAATCTTTCTCTAAACAATTCAAGTTCGAAAAATTCTCTTAGTTACAATCGAGAAGTGTCTCAATGTTAGAATGCTCAAACCGGTAGTATCCCTGAGAAATGGTGCCAAATGTCTACAATTAAGAAAATCCGCATTTTGCGTTATTAACGCTAAGTGTGCTTCTAATGTTCAAGAGAATCTCTGCAGCCATCTTTTAAAGCAGAAATTATAAATCCTTAACGTGTATATTGCATTTAAAAGCTGTTATGGTTCTTCTAACTCTTTATTGCCTGCTATACGAATGATTGTGCAATCAGTAAGAATTTTACAGACTTCATCTGTATATCTTATAAATCTGTTTAGTGTCGTAAGAAATCATTTTGCAAAAAGGTCTTCTAACACAAAATGCACTTATGAAATAATAAAGAAATGCAAAGACTGAATACGAAACCTTCAGTATCATACATTATTCTACGCTATGATACATGATATTAAACAACCCATCGAAACCTCCTACTGCAAGAAAATAATTCTTTGCGCAAACCTTGAAAAAGAAAGATAAGACTTTTTTCTGCTTGAAAACTGTTCAGTATTCCGTAATGTTTTTAAAAGAGATTAAAAACAGCGCAGATATAAAAAGAGGGTTTTTAGAATTTACTCTAAACTATCAGCACATGAAACATGAAATTTTTTTAAGCAGGAAAAAATCCATCTTTATTTTCTTTCTTTTTTGTGTATATGTTTGATAATGACTACGTCTGGGATGTAATATATAACACTGAAACAGATATGTCATTCTAACAGTACTTTGTGAGGATTACAGTGAGCTTGCCGAATTACTATTCTTCAGTCTGCGTGATGTTTTCAAGAAAGAATGAATAAAATGATTATCATTCTTCCAATAAAACATTTTTAGATTTTTTTAAGTTCCACTGAGATTTTAAGACATAACCAAGTCTACATACAGTCTAGTTAACATGGAAGAGATTTTAGTTTAAATGACATAATATTTCAAATGCTTGCTAAGATTGTATCATGTATTCATAAGGCATAATAAACGCAGGCGTATAACATAAAAAAATATTGCGGAGCTGCATGAAGGTATCTATTAGAGTAATACTTTCTCTCACATATGTTATGCTGCGTTTCTTAAAGAAAAATCGTCTTATGTTTCTGCTCTTAAATTTTCTGAGTCTTCCACCACATGTGTTTGATTCAAGAAATCTGGCAAAAATGAAAAAGACAAAAGTTTAATTGTAGTCTTAAAACGTTATGTGTTTTTCATAAGAACCTTCGAATTTGACGATGGAGGGACAAAATTGAAGCCATTTGTTGGGTCGTAATATTTTGATGGACAGATTACTTGTTTTATGTACTTGGGCATGCTAAATGTATGACTGGTTCAACAGTTCGATAGACTGAAGATAAGCGGGAAGAAAATAAAGAAAATAGTTTAATTGAAGTCTCAAAACGTTATATATTTTTCAGAAAACACTTATGCAGCTTCATATTTGACGATGAATGGACAATATTAAAGCCACTTGCTAAGTGGTTAATATTTCGATGGACTAGTTACTCGTTGCGTGTTATATGAGCATGCTAAATGAATGACTAGTTCAACCATTATAACAAAATTACATTATAAACATTGAATGATTTCTGCACTTATTGTCATTAGAGGTCTCTCTGGATTCAACGAAATCTTCCCAAATCAGTGGATTGGACGAAATAAAAGAAGCTTTCCAACTCCAATTAATTAGGCTGGAAGAAACCCCTAGAAAAGCGAAACAACCTTTATACAATTTTCAGGTTCTATAAATTATCTTCGCATGTAAGTAATAATATGCGGCATTGATAAAGAGCTTCTCATTAGCTCAATAGTTAAAAAGCTATCAGGGGAAATAAAACATTAAGTTCTGTACTCAAATCGCAGACAAAAATTAGATATTGCACTGACTTTTTAGGAAAGAAAGAAGTCTTAAAGTGAATGAAAATTCACTTGTTTTTGTAAACATATTTGAAGTTTTGAAATAAAGACATTTAAATTTATAGAACTAAACGAAAACTTTTAAATCTCGGAAGTGCAGATTTCTTTGCAGTATAATTAATCTCTTGGGAAAAACATTGCCATCCCAAACTCTCTTTGAATAAAGTATCGTATTCGTTTTTTGTAATGAGCTTTCCTTTAATACGGAAAAAAACTATATAAATCATTTAAATTGTTATCCAGATTAAAAAGTACCTTTCAGTAAACATCTTGAGTTAATTTTGATGTTACGAATTTTAAGCACGCTAGCTCATATTCGAAATATTTTTACGAAGAGTAAAGGTGTATTAAAATCTTTGGAATTGTCATTAATTGTATCCTCTTCCTGCATACTGATGTCCAATCAGTTTCGAGGCCACTGAATTCTGATCAGTATTAAAAAAGTTATTTATTAAAAGCTATGCAGCATTAAAATTTTTCACAAGCGAATACGTTTTGTAATTTTTCTTGACAATTTTATTTAGAATGTAGTAATTATTCATTATAACCGGGACAACGAAACCATCTTAATGATACCTTCTAATATTGTATTCAGTTCATCTAAAATGTTTCCTAGATCATTAATTAGAATTCGTATTACAAAATTCTGCCTTTAGTAAGTAAATAAAAATACTTTAACTTCTTTCCTGTCGAAGAATCATATTCATGATGATTATTCTACACTTTCATCAGATTGTGAGTAGTGTTTCTGTCTACGCTTTCAGTTCGCCATTTTTGATTACTTTTCCTGCCATAAATATGTGCGAGTTACCCCAAATAAAAATTTAACTTGATATTTCATACTGGGTTCCCATAAATATTTTAGTTATTCCTCGGATATCAGATTAAAATAGCTTTACTGCGAAGGAACCTTCGGGAAAAAATCATGCTAATACAATTACAGATTCAAACAATTTCATTGGACATTGCTTTATTTATTAATAAATTCTTCATTATACCCCAAGTAATATTCAGAGTTTTAAATATATTAACGAGTCATCCTTTTCATTGTGTATTATGTCATGACGTCACTGCCTCTTTGGACCTGAACTTCCACTCCACCCAGCCCATTACTTTCTTACCTTCACAAAGTAATCTCTGAGTGAGAAGGTATTCTGTACGTCTTAAAATTTGCGTATAATTCCTAAGGTTATTAGACTATATCGATGAAAAAACGTTGAAAATGCGCAATGCCCCCGCCGAGATTCAAACTCTGGAACTCCCGAATACGCGTCAAGAGGGCTTCCAGTTTCGACACGAAGGCATGGGGAAAGGAGGAAGAAAATGTCTTATAAATTATATTATTTTCTAAATGGAAAAGAATGGCACGCCAGATAAAACTGAGTCAAGAAAAATAACATTGATTGGCAAAGAGTTTATGTTAGCAAAAGCGCTTTTAGGGATTGTACACTGTTGCTATCTTCAACTGTAACTACACGTTGGAGGACATGTAAAAAATGTTTCTCATTTTCTTTTCTTCTTTATTTTATAGAGGGTATTATTGTTAGCTTCTTAAGTTCATGAAATTTATTTATCTTACTTATCTTTAATTTTGTTTGTGGTACTTGCCTTTCATTTAGTTGAGGTGAAGAAGAAGATATTTTTTAATCATTGAAAATGATTTTGCTAAAACAGAATCTTCATCAGTTAGCGTTGTTTTCTTCCATTCAGTGTATTCGTAAGATGTTCTCATAAGATTCAGAAGAACAGCAAAGCGAACAGAAAAGTGTTTGAGTCAAGAAATATAAGTATTGTCATGACTTTTTTCTCTGAAGTACATTTTCATCTGTTACTCAGCGAATACTTTAAGAACACAATATAACCAAACGCTCTCTATGTTTCAGCATCTTTCAAGTGTAACGTAAGTACAAAATTGATTAAATTAAGTAGAAGTTTAAAGTAATTAACAGATTTATGAAAGAAAGTATTATAGTGTCAGGAAATAAAACCCAAAAATTGCTTCTTTAATGAATATTCTTTTCTATGTGATTTGTATTTTCCTTCATTTTATGTCAATAGTCGATAAATCTTGAAATTCTGAGCTTTTACGCAGTACTTTTTTATTAGTACAGTTTCACGGAATTTTGTATCACATATGCTGCAGAAAATTCATGGCACGTTTCCATTTTTCTGACTAGCTTTCATTTTATGTTATTAAGACTGGCAGTATGTACTCATTCAAGGAATGGAGGAGAATATAAAACGATATTTCAGGGACACTGAGAAATAACTAAAATAAATTTTCTATGAGGAACTTCAATAACTCTATTCAAGCATTTATGCTATGCATTTCTTCGAATTTTATGACAAAGTTATATAAAATAGAAATAAATGCTAGAAACGCAAATGACTTTTTTCCTAGAGATGAGTAGTGAATTTATATTCTGTAATTTAGTAACTGCATAACAATACTCATTCATGTTTTACTCATTTTTTTAATTCAAAGCTGGACATCATATACAAATATAATTTTTAGTTTTGTTTAACATATATTTATTGTACTTGCAAATTTAGAATTCCAGATGCAACATTCTTCTTTTAAAACTTAGGAATAAATAAGAGTATTCTCAAGCATTAATCGGGAAACGCCAAACCTATTGGTTATTTATTTATCTAATAATCAAACGCTTTGACCATATGTGGCAGAAATGGGGGATAAAATCATTCATTTTGAATACCAAAATTTTTAGCATAGATACATCTGAAACACTGAACGCTATTTCAAAACACATTCTTGTCATTAATCTAAGCACAAGAAATTTATTCAGTGTACATCAACGGTAAAGTATGATGATAGTAAATGTCAGTGGTTTATTTTGAGGCACTGGAAGATTCTACTAGAACTTATGAGTTATTTCTGAAACGTACCTAACACTATTAAGATGTCACTAAGCTTTAAGTTGCTTATTCCAACTTTTTACTGCTATACGAATATAGCCGTTACATTTTGTATTTCTAAAATGAATGAATTAAGTAAAATTACAGCAATAAAACATTAGCTTTCCATGAAGCAAGAAAAGAAACTTCATGAAACCTCCAGACAGTTTGGCAATTTAAAATATTTTCCTCGAAATGCATATGCATACAAATGAACCTAAGTAGTTTAATTTAAAGCAATAAATATACCTTAATTTGTATGCACACTGCGCTAAAAAAATGAGACAGGTCCATATTTCCATTCTACTGGGCCGATTGACGAAATTCATCTTGTAGCGTGGCTTAGGATATGTACTAGTTTTATATACAACACTGTTTTAATATTGGTGTTTTGGCAATATATCGGACTTCTTCTGAAATGACATGCCAATTATTTTCCAATATTTCGAATCTACGACTCAAATTATGCCAAACTGCCAAGTTTTATAAAATTCGCATGAGTAGTTTTATAAAAAGTTAGCTCTCAAAATTTTATCTTCACAATGTTCATTGAATTAAGTATATATTTATTAATGTATCTTTTTTATTAAACGTATCTCATTCTTTTTTTCATGTTTCGAAATTTAGGTTCATTCCAAATAAAATTCGCCATATTTTATGATTTATTTTAAAATTTGTATTTTTAAATAATTTTTATAAATTTTTCAAAAAACATTTTAAACATAATATATGATACTTTTGCCATCATCTTAAAGTAGATGTATTTCTAAACATACCTGCAAAAAATTAGAGCTTTTGATCCAGATTCCTAAGATATACGTGAATTTACATTTTGGAGCGATTTTAAATTTGCGTATTTATTACAAGCGATAATAAGGAAAATGTGGTTTACGCACTTTGTTAAACTTATTTTAAACTATGAACGATGACGTTTTTTCCGCTGGGGTACAATGAAAAAAAGGAAAGGAAAATAGGTTGCTATAAATTAAGAAGTTCGCCAAGTGAATTATTCTTGGCGCAAACTGGAAAAAAAATTCGCCTAGATAAGTTTTTCAATTTCTCCATAAATTTCTCACCAAAAATTACAAAATTTAATATTTAGGCATAATTTGAGTCGTAGAATAGAAGAAATATGGAAAAACCTTGGTATATTATTTCAGAAAAAGTCCGATTTGGTGTCAAAATACCTATGTTAGGACAATGCTATAAGTGTAATATATATCCTATGTAACGCTTCTGAGACATTAGAATCCCAATTAGAATTTCGTCAATCTGCCCAGTAGAGCGGGAGATATAGAACTGTCTTTTTTGTTTTTTCCAGTGTACCTCATTCTTAGTCGTTATTTAATCCAAAGCACATGGTTGGTTCACAGTAAATAATTAAAAATTTTAAATTATAGTCATTATTTTCACATTGTCGAACACAAGTAGTATCAATTTATACAATACTAAACTTATTATTGACACTGATTTGTGTAAAGCAACTTAATATTCCAAACTTCTTGCTAAAATAAGCAAGTTTCCGTCTTTCTCCTTTGTTACTCAACTATAGTTTTGCTAACAAGTCTGTCAAGTCTGTTTAAGTAAGGTATCTGGTTCACATAAATTATTAAAAAGTGCTTTATGATTCTCAGAGTATGTGTGAAAGCTAGCAAACTATTAGTCACGCTAAGTCCAAAAATGAAGACATGTTAAACCTGTGCACACTGCGCTTATAAAAATTTGACTATAGTAAAGGTCAGTATATGTTTTCGCCAATAAAAAAGCCAAATAGTTATTACAGCTGCCTACACTGAAAGGCCCAACTGCTACCCCATCATCTCGTTCCAGAGTAGTAAATGTCACACGCTGAAACTAGGAACAGTTCTCAGCTCTCAAACACCAAACTCCTTTTCCTTAGCTAAGAGTATCAGGGTAATCCTTTTTGCAATTTGCCTGATGTCTAGTAAAACTGTTGTATTCACACATGGCTTTTTTGTACTAAATTAATGTCCATACCCATAGAATGAATGATTCAATAAAAAATAAAAACGAAAGGAACTATCAGCATAAATATTTAATTACAGACAGTTCATCGAGAAAAGAAGCGATAAATAACTAAAATTATTGGATATGATGATACCAATTACGCAACGCCACAAATAATGTCCCCCAAAACCTCAGTTTTCTTTTTATTTAAAACTTAGGCGTATTCTTGTTTTAAATTAAATCATATTATACATAATTAATATATTAAATCATTCAAAATTAGTCAAAAAAAGCATATTTTTTTACGTTGATTTTGAATAAAACTCTATTTTGAGGCCGACAAGATACTAGTCCCTGTTTTTAAGAAGCCAAACAATGAAATACAAAATTAATGTTCATTTCTTCCAGCATATTAATTATACAGGGTGTTTATAAAGTCCCGGACCCATTTTGATGTTTAATAACTCATAAAATAATGAAGATGTAAACAAACTTATGGCATTTATTGACGGAATAACTTATATATTTTCCTTTTCAGGTTTGAATATCTTTACTTTTGTAAATATCGTCTGCGAGTGTGGTTAATTTCAAATAATTTTATTTTCCAGTCTAAATATCTGTACTTTTCTAAATATCGTCTGTTTATTAATTACATTTTTCTGGATCTTGGGATCGTTGGGGATCTGAGAACCCCCATGAATACCGTGAGGTACAAAGGGATTCTCCAAAGGTTAATGTGTGGTGTGGAGTAATGCACGACCGAGTCATTGGGCCTTTCTTTATTACAGAAAAGACGGTGTCATCAGTCGTATACTTAGACATGTTGGAAAACTTCGTATTTCCACAACTAGTAGAGCTTCAGCCACATGTCTTTTTGCAACAATATGGTGCACCACCTCATTGGAGTACCATCGTTCGTAGTTCTTTGAATGACCTTTTTACAGGAAGATGGATTGGGCGAGGAGGTCCAATTCCTTGGCCACCCAGATCACCAGATATAACGCCGCTGGACTTTTTCCTTTGGGGATTTGTAAAGGACAACATTTACAGGAGGAGAGTGTCGAACACTGATGACCTAAAAGCCAGAATTACAACCGCAATAGCCTCTCTGGATGCCGATATGCTTGCCGGTACCTGGCGTGAAATTGAATATCGACTTGATATTCTCCGTGCGACGAAGAGGCACACATGGAAGTTCATTGACAAGGGTCATGAAACTTTTGAGTCTATCTAACCATTTATGTTATTAATGTTAATCTATCTTTATTATTTTATGAGTCAAAATGGGTCCGAGATTTTATAAACACCCTGTATTTAATAAGTAGAGTTAAATCTTAAAAGAATGTGAGGGATATGCAATAGATGTAGGTGAAAGATTCCTCCTTCCAACATTGCAGCATATTGTATTTCCAATACCGATGCATGATGTCATTTACCAATGACAAAACTAATCATAATTGACAGTCGAGGGAAATCCGTGAATGACAATGACTATATCACTTTACTGAGGCCAACAAACGATAAATAAAAGACTAGTCTTTAAATTCCCGTTATTGTATTCCCGTTAGTATTAAAAAATTCTACTGAATTTCTTTTGGCAACATCTCTAAGAAATCTAATCATTTTTATTACCTTGTACGAAGTAAAGGGAGTATTGAAATCCCAAAAAAATCTAAATATCATATTTCAAAGAAAATATATATTATGATCACTATCGTATGACATTAACGATGTTTTTGAGTGACATCCCTACGTAAGGACTGAATAATTTTTCTCCAAACGAAATATAAAACAACTTTAAAATGGATTCTGAAGACATTTTTTTCGTGGCATATATACGTATCTACGTCGTATGTATGTATGTATCTCGCATAAATCAAAAATGAATAGCCTCAGAAAGTTGAAATTGTGCGTATAGGACTGCTATAACATGTAGTTGTGCACTTCCCTTTTTAGTGGCAATTGGTCAAACCAAAAGTGTATATATATATATGTAAGAAAAAAAATACGATGGCTTTGCTCTTTGCGAACTAGCAACCTTTAATTAATTTTCTGCAATTCAGGATCCCCTAGACCAGTACCTTCTGGAACATTCGCGCCTGTTACATAACCTCCTCATATAAATGATGCGTCATAAGTTTTTCTATACCAGATGCCTTCTCGCCTTCATCCTGCTAACTTCTTCGCTATGCTCCTCTTTCTGTGCTAGAACGTTATAACGTATTAAAGTCAGTCGTATCTAAGTAGTTCAATTACCGAATAATCTGCTGTAAATTAAAATAAGGATATGCTGATAAAGTCCTGAGTTGTATTTTTCTCCATGGTTCAATCATCCCAGCTTCGTCAAACATCTGCCAAAACGTGTAATGGAAATAGCCTCACCTCTCACCCGAGCTGTATTGGAATAACTGAAATATTACATATATATATATATATATATATATATATATATATATATATATGTGTGTTTGTGTGTGTAGTATTTTAATTGCGCGGAAGGAATTCGGTAGCAGCTTTTGATACTTGTTATGGCTGAGAAGACAGTATTGGCTGAGGGTAAAGGTATGATGACGCAGTTAACGCAACTGAACTTGAACTATCACAATGTTTATTTTCTCGCATATCAAACGATCTTGGTAGACATTGATAGATATCCAATCATAGTTAAATACGATACTTTTTATATACATTGGATTTTAAAGTAAGACATAGGCATCTTAGACTGGGAAGCAAATCAGCCTGGATGTTGGCATGGCGGAAGCTAGGAAAAGGAATCAATGACGTAATTGCTTGTGAAGAGCATTCATACAAAGTATATGCACAAAGTATAGTTAATCTGCTATTGGTTAATTTTAAGTTGTTATGTAACGTAAAAGGACTTCGAATTTCGGAGAACAGATGAACTTAGGGGGAGAACGCCACATTTAGAATAGTTAAATTTTGAGGTCGCCAATCATTTCTTAGAGCAGCCATCGTGTTTTGCTATATCTTACATTTTGTTATATCTTACGTATATATATATATATATATATATATACCCTCTATGTTACTCGGTTCCGTGAGCTCAGTTTTTCTTATTCTTATATGTTTGGTAAATTGCGTATTTTTTGCTTTAAAATGATTGAATTATGTTGTTTTTATCTTCCTAGTTAAGGTTTGTATGCCTTTATTTAATCTACATACAATAGCTGTAGAATTATCAACAATTTAAAAGTTGTTTAGGTGTGGTTAAGCCTAATTTTTCTTACTACAGCAGCCATATTTGTTTACATTTCAGCAGAATAGTGAATTAAGTCTTTCTGAATCTACCGTGTCGTTTTCCCTAGTGGGACCAAAAGGAAACTTTTAGTTTTGTGCTCAGAAAAATCTGCTTTTTTGCCTGCTGGCCAAATTGCTTGTTTCTGCGTAGAAACACCAATTTTAATTGCAAATTTTTTTTAATTGTTTGAACTGTATTTTGTGTTTCATGTTTTTCTCGATCTTTCAATTTTAATGACGATATTTTGAGTTTTTGTGTATTTTTTTGGCCTTATCGCGAAGTGAGAACTGAATTAATTGAGTGAGAAATATATCTCTAACGAAATTAGAGGAAATAAGTTTAAATTAAGTGCAGAAAGAAATGCGTATAATTTAATATTCCAAAGAAGTAAGTCGTGTGGTGTACACATGAGTTTTTTAATTTAATGCTGAATAGAAAAGTATGGTGGTAATTTTTATGCATAAACAGAGACATATGAGCTTATGTACCCTGTGGAAAATATTTCCTTGGAACCAACTTTGTAAAATATTTATCAGTATAAAACATTTCTCTTACATAAAAAAAGAAAAAAAGAAAAACATGTATTTCATTTACTTACGCACTTCCCTAAGCGAAATACTGTTTTTTTTCTACACCTGTTTTCAGTGTTTACACATTTTCCAGGAATGTTCAAGAGTTGGTTTAACACTCATTTGCATACGATTGCTTCGCAGTATACAGTTGAAACTGATCTTTTTCATCTGAGGTTCACAAGAAGCATTTAATGCATCTCTGCATGGTAATCTAAAACACATTTTGCACAGCTCCGATGAGAGAAGAGAAATTATTGTCACTTACACGAAGCATTAGATATGTAGATAATAAATAATACTGAAGATGCGAGTAAAGTGAGCCATTTGGGAGCATAAATGAGTGCCGATCTTCGCATCTGGAGGAAATTTTAACTGTAACTACTTTGCTTACTCACGGCATTCATTTCTATTTCATATTCCACTACACATTTATAATTCATACAATTATACTGTTGTATATTATTTCATTTCGTCCTTTATCACAGTTTCTATTTTGCACCTACTCTGCATATTCTACCATGTGCTATTAAACTTCTATCATAATAACCTATTACTCCACAGGTTTAAGTTATATAGTCACATAATAAAATTTCTACTCTTTTAACTACCAATTACTTATATTGTAGACTCATTGAGTTATTTTGTAGCAGGAGATAGGAAAAATGAGCAACGCCTTCGCAGAGAATCGAACCACGGACCTCTAGCTTACGCGTCGAGCATGCTGATCCCTACACCACCAAGGCATGCGAAGAGGGTGGGAGACATACCTTATATACTCCCCCTTTTAAAGGGCGACTCGAGTTTCAGGGACCCAATCGCCAAATCGTGGTGGTGGAGAATCATCATCCACCACCTTTTTAGTTCTTGCGCCAGTGTAGAGTCATTAGGTTATTTCGAAGGAGGAGACATAAAAATTGAGCAACGCTTTCACCGGGAATCGAAGCACGGAACTCTCGGTTACGCGTGGAGCGTGCTGATCACTACACCACGAAGGCATGCGAAGAGGGTTGGTTAAATGCCTTATACTATTACCAAAATATTTAACAAAAAACACACTCTTTTAGTTTTATTTAGAATCATTAAGGTGGTCAACATGTCTTTCAAAAACGCAAACAGTTTGCCTGCTAATGTAGGAAGAGTTGACAACTTTTTATCTTATTTTAAGAAACTATAGCTACGAATAACCTACTTGTTACGTATAAAGGTTTATATCTGAGAATAGCCGCCCAGACGATACAGTAGTTAAGGGTGCCTACTGCGGTACCGAAGGGCCCGGTTCGAATCCCAGAGAAGACATGGATGTTGGTTAATGTACAGTGACTTTGCGGCATGAAGGCATTCTAAATACATGGTGAGCTGAAAGTCTTCTCGAGAGGTTGTGGTAGGGGAAGAGGGGTACGATATCCTCGAACTCGTCCCGCAGGACTGTTCTCCATTTAAATTGGGGGCGGAAATGAACAAAATCATATTGCCACTTGTATGGTGTTCACCACTTCGCCTGCAATCTTGCTCTCCTTGTCGCGATGGATCTGGTGGGATTGTTCTGATGTTACTGTCAGACAAGTGAGATAAGTCGCAACAGGAACAACATCTAAGATCACTATTTATGTAAAATTGTACAGTTCTTATACTCTTTTAATAAACAAGAAACGAGGGAATTTTTTTTGCCTCACCGATATTCGTATTCCGCACTTCCATTTGTCAATCGAACGTGGTTTCAATTGCACCGCGAAAGCAAAACGTGCGGGGAAAAGAAAATTCTTTTTAAAGTAAACCTACACCCATTTTTCTGAGCATCCATATGGTTGGTGTCCTCAACCTTTTCTAATTTAACTGTTAAAAGTGATTTTCCCAAAATAATAAAACTTTTATTCGTATTTGGAAAAGCAGACGAACCCATGTCTTTCTAACGAGTTAAATGCATAGTACCCTTTCAATCATTCTTTTCTAAATTCTGTGCGTTTACATTCCATGATCCTAACTCAAAAAATTGGTCATTGAATTTGATTATTCAGAGTAATTTGGTCTTCGTTTACTCTTCAGTTAAGATCGATTATTCGTGCAACAGAATTCATTCACGCAGGCTTGAGCAATAAGTAACTCAAGCATTGAAGAGTTTATCGGATGTTTCAAACACTACCTAAGCGTTTGACTAAGCTGAAAATTTATAAGTAATTTATGATGTTTACATATATGTCTCATACTGAAATCTGCAACTTTAATACTTTAGCCAAGAAATTATTCTACCTCACGTATATTTATTCCCGACTTTCTTTTTGGCCCATTATTAGTGTTATAACTCATAGACTTTGTTGACATCTCCAAATATCAACTTGCAGACCATGCTTGTTAGAATAATGATAAATTTAAGTTTTGTTTCAAAATTAAACTTTGTTTGCTTTGTTCTCACCTTTCTGTATTGATTTTGTTTTCTTGATACATCTTACTGTTTAGATATGTACATTTAGATAGTAGCCAAAAATTTCTAAATAAAGAAAGTAGCTCTGACCATAGCTGCTCATTTATTCGATTATTCAATAAATTGGGATAATCGAGCTGTGTATTTTCTATGGAATATGAACCTATTTACTCTAATACAGTTTGGTAGATTTTAGCTTTATATATTTGCATATTGAATTTTATTTCTACAAAGATTGTATAGTAAAAAATTAGTAATTATACAGTAAAACAATAAATAAAATACTTGTTTTTCCCTTAAACAAAATGCAATGTACACTTTTGTTAATGTAATTCAGCAATTAGTTTAAAAAAGCAAAAAACAAATTGTTGACGCTTTTTTAAATTCTTCTCTAGAATTCTTCAAATTCCGAAAGACTGATGGAAAGCAACTAATTGCAATTATATTGCGATTTTAAAGTAAAAATTCATTGAATTTAAAAGGAAAAACGTTATAGTTCCATCAAGATTGTTTTGCTATTTAAATACATTGTTCATTTCTTACGAAATGTGAATACACGTGCTTCCATTACCAGAAACGGGTGTGACAATTGGATAGCTGAATTTCTAATTTAAGCAAAACGTCTATTTCAAATAACCCGGATAACCTCGAATATAGTACTTTAATTTTGAACCATTTGGTAATTTATTCTGTAGTAGAAAATAATGTTTCCAGATTATAGATAAAACAATCAAGGCGAGAAATTTATTACCTAATTCTACCAATTCTTTCCAAAGTATAAACTAATTCACATATTAACTCATATGTCGTCAAAATATGTTTGCAGTAGTAACTTCGTACCGTTTTCTCTTTTAAATAATGCACATAATGTTATTACTAATTCAAAGCTAATTTATTCACGCTATATACCCTAATGAGAAATTAAAACGGTTTAATTTTTCTCAAGCCCCAGATATTAAAAAATACTAAAAACAGATCTCTAATCAAAGAGCATGAAACGGGTTTGGTAAGAAAATGAAAAAAAGGAACAGTAAATTCACGAATTAGTAACAGAGTAATAAAACTATTTTAGTTTAAAAAATATGTTTCTATATTTAAATATTTTAAAATAATCCTCCATTTTTTTCGAACATATTTAAAAGTTTTTCGGCAATTGTCTGTTTACATAATGTAGACTTGCCTTAAATATGAATCATTTTATCAAAATAATCACTTTGAAAACTGAAATAGCCTTTACGTAAAGTCGATGCTTCAGCTGCTATAAATGTGAGTCTTCACGATGATCATTTGTATAGAGATTTGAATTAAATATACTAATTCATTAAGTTTCGATTATATTATTATCGCTAATTTTGAATTCGAAACTTTGTATCTAAGCATTTCGAATCTTAAGCATATCGAATCAGTTAATACTAATAAACATTTTAATAAAATAAAAAATTAATAAAAAATGCTGATAATATTTAAACCTTTTCTCTTAAATAATCTTATTTATTAATAATTATTCTGAAGTAAAAAAAAAATTTTCCCCATTAACAGATATATTTCTTATTATTTAAATAGTTTTGAGATATAAATATTTAGAAAACAACGTCATTATTTAGAAATCACGGTACACCGGTAAAAATATAATTCACGTTTCTTCTGTGTCTTAAAAGAAGAGTTTTCTTCCACCGTCATTATGAGAAGTGTACTTAAATATCACTTTCTTTATTCTCCCGTTTTGTACATGACTATAAGCAAATTATCTTACCTTCCAAAGTGTTTTCTGGATAACTTCTGTTTTAACTTTCTAACTTAATAAATCAGACAACAGAATTTAAGGGAGAAATATGCATGAGAACCCAGTAATTTAAAAATTCACTTTTAAAGTCCATATAATTGCCTAGAGCTTGCGTTTCAGGCTCATGTAAAGCAGAAGACCATTGTAGTCACAGCAGGCATTCATCTTTCTATCTTTTAAATAGCAAGTATATCTAAAGGTATTGAAGATCTGAAAGTTTCCATGGCAAAATTACTAACAAATAAAGAGATGCTTTTAAAAACTAGGAAAGAGTATTACAGTGTATTTTAATCAGGCGCAATCAAAAAATTTAAAAATTGCATCGGAAAAGAGGTATGTGTTATGACAGCCGTATATTTGCAGATTTTTATGAAATTTATCTTAAAGAGGTTAAATATAGCAGCATGCTTGATGCCTTTCAGTTAAATTGGATTTTTTTGCGCCATACAGCGCCAAGAAAATACTGATATTGATCAATAGTGTTTTCATCTTGAAGTTTAATTTCGCAAGTAATATATCCCGAGTGAATTGCTCTGGCTGTTTCTCTGTGTGATTACGTAAAATCAAAGTTTTATGTTAGTTTCGCTCCATAAATGAGCTTAAAATTCACCATTATGTAAGAAATTTGCGAGCATGTTGCTGTTTTTATGTTGCAGCGCTTTGTAAGAAAATATCATATGCTAATCTAACGTAACACTTACACTTTTAAGCCTGAAATATATCTCAGAAAAACAGTAACTCTGTAAATATTTTTCTCAGTATTTCCTGTTCATTAGCTTTTTACTTCCTTGTACGAAGTAAAGGAAGTATTGAAATCACAAAAAATTCCGATTTCGTTAAAATATTCCGAAATATTTTAACGAAATTATCCATTTTGACCGCTATCGAATGCAATTTGACAATGTTTTTGCGTGACATCTGAACGTAAGGACAGAATAAAGGACCCCCCAAAAATTATAAAACTGATTTAAAATTGATTCAGAAAAGATTTTTTCATGGTGTCCATACATAAGTATGTATGTATGTATCTCGCATAACTCAAAAGCGAGTTATCAACAATTTAAAAGTTGTTTAAGTGGGACTAAGCTTAATTGTTATTATCTTAGCAACCATCTTTGTTAACATTTGAAACATAGGAGAACAGTGGATTTGTTGCCAGTCTAGAGAAACTAAGCATCGCAATAACAAAAATGACGCCTTCTTTTATTATTGCGAATTAAATCATGCTTAATTCATTCCGGAATTTATTCGAGGAAATAAGGATTTAAGATTTACTTCTTAATTTTTAATATAGATATGAGTTTTTATATATTTTTTGCCTTGCCTCGGAATGAGAACTGAATTAATTTAATGAGAAATACTGATTCGTCTGTGAAAAACTGTTTCTTTTTTTTTTTTGGTTTGTTTAATTTCTTTTATACATCGTTTTAGATTTATTATAGTGCTTAAGTAGAATATGTGGCAATGATTAGATAATTCCTGAGATGATATAATTTTTGTGCATTCTGATTTATAGAATGAATGAGATGTAACGGTGATAAGTGAACCTAGCGCCAGAGTGTCGGTATGGTAAAAAAATATAGTAAATTTAACGAGTGCATTTATTCTATTGTGCTTTATGCGCTATCGACGAAGTACATTTAATTCAATTCAATGCGTATAATTTAATATTCAATACAAGGAATTCATGTGGTGTACACATCAGATATTTTACATTCAGCATTATGCGATTAATGTTTTTAAACTTTTCACTGTTTTTGTGTTGAAACTTCAACTAGACCCACAGTATACAAGATAGCAGTGCGTGAAGAATTGGAACAATGTAACTGCGGATTTGTGTTTATATGTTTAGGTACACAAATGTGACGACATTAACCAATTTCTTAGATTGCAGAAATTTTAATTATATAACAGAGACAGTTTGAGGAAATAAATGAAGATTTATAATATACTTTTTTCCTGGGAAATATAAAATTAAATTAGAATAGTGTCTTCAGTTGGTCAATACTTTACTTCTGACTTATTGTAACTGTATTTCGTATTATTTACTACTTTCTCGTTTTATCACTGAGTAAAATGAGAGTGCGATCAAAGTTGTTTGATTTTCATGTAAGAATGAATGAATAAAACGTATAAAGAAGAAATTTTTAACCTTTATTATACTTCCAAGTAATAATAAGTGATGTAAAGAATATAACGAATTATGACATCAGTAATAAGGAATAATACCCCTCGGTAATTTTTAAAATACAATTAAATAATTCAGAGTAGACTCTCAAAATAGAGTCGAAAATTCTGCACGTCAAAATTCAAAAATCGGGAAGACCTCGCATACGTTTTCAAAAAATAAAACAAAAAAAACACAGAATATTATTGTGTTTATTTAACACAATAAATCATACAATTGAAATAAAACTTTATTGTAATAGCTATTGCTTCTTTATATTTTTACAATAGAGTTTTACAATAGAGGGGAAAATTGGAAAGAGATTAAGAGAATGCTTGGTATATTCTGACACTTAAGGACATATTAAACTACTAAAAGTTCTCTATGCCGATTAAAACCAGTTTCAGGAACCTTCCAAAATGTTCAAAAACTGAGGATATATTCTAAAATATATAAGCTTTAGTGTGTGTTTTATTGTCTCACTCAGAAAATGTCGAGTCCTGCTCAAACTGTTTATAAAACTGTAGCATATACCTATGCAGATTTGAATTCTTTTAGCTTTACAAAGCAATTAGACATATAAAAATACATTTAGAATAAAAAATCATATAAATAAACACAGAATATATTGTATATGCATTTATACGATTTTTAGAAAATTTTCAAAATTTCGATAAAATAGGCTATTAAGTGTAACAGATAATTACGAAAAATCGAAACACATGTATAATAACTAAAAGCAAATAAGGAACAATAATATTAAACAGAATAAGAAACAAAAACTCACTCTCTTTGCATAAAGTAGTTAGCTTAAAATGACAGATTTATATACCCTGTGTCGACAAATCCAGCCTTTAATCGTCGGTTGTAAACATGTACACTGCGGGAAAAGAAGAAAAAAAAGGACATTTCTCTACCCCCCCCTGGGTCGATTGACGAAATTCAAATTGCGTTTTCCATGTCTCGAAACGCAACTTAGGATATATATTAGATTTATATATAGCATTGCTCTAACATAGATATTTTGACATAAAATGGAACTTTTTCTGAAATAACATACCAATTTTTTTCCCTTGTTTCGATTCTACCTCCCAAATTATGCCTAAATTTAAGTTTTGTAAAATTTGTTGCGAACTTTACGGAGAAAATCAAAAATTTAACTTGGTGCATTTGTTTTTTCAGTTTGCGCCAAGAATAATTCACTTGACGATCTTCTTAACATACGGCAACCTATATTTTCCTTTCCCTTCCATTGTGCAGGAGAGGAAAAAACATGCTATCGTTCCTATCGTGTGGATGAGAGGAAAAAACGTCACGTCGCTCCTACTTTCAAATGATTTTAACAAGTGCCTGAACCACATTTGATGCTTTTATCGCTTTCAACAAATACACCAAACTTCGAAACCCGCGAACGTATAAATTCAAGTATGTCTTCGGAAGTTTTGAATAAAATATTCTAACCTTTTTCAGATATGCTTAGAAATCCATCTAGTTGAAGATGATGGTAAACCTTTTATAGGTTATAATTCAAAATGTTTTTCGGGAAAGTTATAAAAATTAAGAAATTAAATTTTTTATAATTTAAATTTCGTATACTTACATTTAAGAAAATCAAGTGTACGAAATAATTATACATTTAACACTGGGTTAGCTTACACACAAACTAATCGAGCTATTTAATAATATTCTTTCGTGATATATTAGTGATTGTTTCGTGATATATTCGTGATATATTAGGTCTGCAGAAAAGATTTTCACGCATAAAAGGTAACATGTACCATTATTACTTTCATTGTGTTAATACAAGAATCTGGCACTTAAAGAAACCAGATGACTGTTCCTGGGAGACGTAGACGTCCAGCACACTTAAAAATAGAATAGTCATTGGTAAAACAGAGATAATTTCAAGACACCACCTAAGCAGAAACCCCCATGTGCATATAATATTATGTTTGAAAAAAATCTAAATTTAAAGCAAATAGTCTTCAAGCTAAATAATCTCCGAAGTACTGGTGAGTTTTTCACAGAAGACTCGTTTTCATTCAACAAGAAATATAAATCTGAGTGACTGTTTCAGGTACTCAGAACGATTATTAATATGAACTAATTTTGCCAAGTAAGACTTTGTAAAACATGGAAACTGCTATTAGTACAATATTCAACATTGTAACTTTGACGATTTCCCCGCTGTGACGGTGTATATTTCCATTTGGTTCACCTCCGTAGTGGGAAGCCATCTTAACTGTGCACTCAGGCTTTAAATTACAAAAATGCCTTAACCTGAATATTTCTGTCATTTAAAAAAAATTTTATAATTCGAAGTACATATCTATGACCAGTGGTTTGAAAAATGAAAGCCGGGTGAAGAGTTTTGTAGATATGGCGTGTCTGTGTGTGAATATGTATATAAGAGATTAGCTGAAATAGACTGGTGATGTTTATTGTCTAGATATAAGAATGCGACTTGCAGAGAAAAGTGTCCTTAGATGAAACATGATTTTATTCCTGGTTAAAGCAAGTCTGGTTAAAACCGCAGGTCTAGTTACTGGTTAAAGACACATAATCTGATTCACAAATTTTCATTATGGGCGAAATATGTGCGCCACATTTTGGGAAAATTAGCCACAATTTAAGACAATAGATGATAGAAAACAGTGAGCCGCGTGTATTAGTTAGAACCAAGCAAAGAGGAAAAGTTATGCATTCAGAAGAAAGAGTGAGAGAGAGCCAAAGAGGTTTTGATTTCAATTAAAATCTTATCTAGGGATTGGTAAAAGATGTCTGCATCGCAACGTTATCTAAGATCATTTCATACGGAATAATTTTCAAATGACGCAATTTATATTGACATATTATAAATTATTACTATTTTTAGAACAGAAGTTGAAGTATCCAAATTAAAAATGAAGGGTGAAAGGGGTTATTGCCAATTGAAATCAGAATTTTATTTTTACTTATATATAAACATATGTGTAGATTTCCTATATGATCTATATGATATCTTTATAGATACATATGTGTAGATTCAATCGATTCTGTAGTAGAACGCATGCTGTTGAATCCATAATGAACAGCGAGAAGTTTGATGGCTTAGAGATGTTGAAACTCTAATCCACAGTGAATAAGAATTTGGCAGTCGAAGTAGATTTAATTCAACTTTTATTTCAGCAATAAAATATATATTGCGGCTACAAACAAGAATTGGCACATTATTTATGCCGATTCCAAAAAATTTACATTTTTCATAAATTTGCAGTAAGAAAGAAGGAGCAGACAGACCGCAGCCCAGCTAGGCCAAAGCGCAGGAAGCAAGTGCGTTATGTTCAGGTGAAATCTTAATTCAGACTGAATTAGTTTTGGTTCTTAATGCATTCTGATTGGATAATTAGTACAGCTGTAAAATTACTATTGGTTGTTTTAGTTTTATTTACTCTTCAGAATTATATAAGAATCATGTGACATGATTAATTTCGAAATATATATATATGTGTGTGTGTAAGATGAAAATATATAAATCAGCTTTATAATTTAATTTAGTAATCGCCTTTTAATTCATCTTTTTTAATTCGGCTCTTTGTCTTTAGGATTACGTCATTTCTAAATAATTATCTGCCAGAGTTTTCGTAACTGTTACTGACGTAGTTGATTCTGAACCTAAAACTCTGAGAACTGAAACTTTTCTCACCTAAATCAAAACCTTCCTCTTGGCGATCTTCCATATTGAATTAACATGTACTTTTAGTTTCACCCTCTGTGCTGCTTGGACGCCGCTGCGTTCTCTTCCTATCGCAATAGTATTCATATATGTAACCGTTATTGAATAGGCATGATTACAGCGTCAAATGAATTGTGGCCACAAATGTGAATTTAAATAAAAATAGAAATTAATCCAGCTAGACGTCTTTCTCTTCAGTATGGGTGGATGCTCCAAGCATCAGGTATATACGCCAAACAACATTACTACGCTTCTACATCTCAGTGTTCCTACATCAGTACTTCTGAAATATGCTTACATTACATATATATATATATATATATCGTAAAAGCTAAATTAAAGGAGAGGTAAGAAATAAGACTAAGGATTAAAGTATTAATCATCTCTACGTAAGACAGTGTAGCAATTTCTTGTAGGTATTAGTCCCCCAAAAAGAAATAAGTAATTCCAATTTATATAGAGAGAAAAGTCCTCGCTGAGAAATAACGCTTTCATTATTGTCTCTTAACTCAGGAATAGTTTTTTTATTAGTGTGGCGTTCTGACAGATGAAAAAGATCTCGAAAGGAGAGAGGGTAAAAATTAGATCAGATGTACTGGTCCCAGCCATTACACAATAGGAACAGAAAGGAAGAAAAGAATTAGAATGATCAGATATCAAGGTCGCCAAAAAGTATAAAATATATTGACACATCCGATGAAAAAGGTGATTAGTGGGAAATAAATCATATTTATAAAAATACTATAATCATAAACAATTAAAATATGCTGATAACTAGCATGTTTTACAGATATTTAATTGGGATGACATTATTGGATATATATATTATAACGGGTATATATATTATTGGATATATATATTATAACGGATATATATATTATTGGATATATATATTATTGGATATATATATTATTGGATATATATATTATTGGATATATATATTATTGGACATATATATATTATTGGATATATATTATAACGTTTTTTAACAGTTCTATGTTATTTATTGGCTTTACACAATTGAGAAGTGTATGTGTGAATATACGTTTCCAGCATTAGAAACAAAAGTATACGTATAATAATTATTACGCCATACATTAACTTGTTTTTTGAAAAATGAATATCAAATTTCCAGCATCTCATAACTGTTTAACTCAGCATTTGCATAAATTCCCGGTGCTGTGAGACTTATCCTCAATATCTTAACAGCATTAGCAACAAAAAGAAAACGGGTAAGGAATGTTGAATGAAGCGTTTTGATAGAATTATTTTTCAGTCTGGCCAAAAGTTAAATGAAGGTTTCACTATGCGTTTTGTAAGCGATATGCAGATAAACCTAGTTTTAAATTAAGGTAAGTAAAGAGAATTTACAGTGCAATATTATTTTTATTTTTGAGCTTAGAATATTAATATTATGCAATTTATTGTGTTCCAAATGTATATTCAGAATTCCCTGTTTATATTCAGTTAAATAGCTATGTTTACATAATAAGATGGAGGATAGAGATTAAGTGATTTTCTTTTCTTTATGTGTATCATCCATTATCTTTTTTCTGTTATGTGTTTATTTCTCTCATGGGATTTATATTTATTTTAACTAACTATTTAAGTTTAATTTTATGGTTATTTCCCTATAAGCCTTCATTTCTCCTAATTATCAATGCCAAAATATTTAAATTTGGTAGCGTGTGTGAAGTAATTCAGATTCTACCTCGAGGAGAAAAGGTTTAAATACCGAGTTCTAGAAGGGAAAGTTAGAGAGTTCGTGTGAACGCTGTACTTTTGTAGCGCGAGGTTCTGTTTTGTAACTACCATGTAAAATCAAATGTATCACCATGTTGAAGTAATATTCATGTACCACCATGCATAATGCAACTTTTCACAGACAAAAAATATATAAAAGATGCACTCGAGATATGCAGACGAGCCCCCAACGCACTGCTGGCAGAGGTAGGGCCCGCGGAGTAGCGTGAGGCGGGCATCATCTGCTCCAAACTAGGCTTTTCGGGAAAGTTAGTAGGAAGGGACAACACTTGGATCACCTGTTGGGAAATATCTGGTGTTCCCCCTACTTTTAACTATACCTATACCTACTTGATAATATCTTCGAATTTTTAGTTCAGTTCTTGTTACTTCAGTTGTAGAGACATTAGGTTATTACGAAGCAGGAAAGGTGAAAAATAAGCAAAGCCTTCGCCGGGAATCGAACCACGGACCTCTCGGTTACCCGTCGAGCATGCAGACCACTACATGCGAAGAAGGCGGGAGAAATACCTTTCATACTCCCCCTTTTAAAAGGCGACTGGGGTTTTGGGGACTCAATCGCCAAATCGCGGTGGTGGAGAATCATCATCCACCACCTTTTCTTAGTTCGGGCGCCAGTGTAGAGACATTAGGTTATTTCGAAGCAGGAGACATGAAAAATGAGCAACGCCTTGGCCGGGACTCGAACCACGGACCTCTCGGTTACGCGTCGAGCATGCAGACCACTACACCACGAAGGCATGCGAAGAAGGCGGAAGAAATACCTTATACAGTTACCGCCAAAGTGAGGCGTAGTGTGTTAGCGTCAAGTCGACGCATTGTGAATTTTAAAGAGTTAATAAAGAGTTCTTTCTACCCTTTTCGTGCGTGATTTCTATAGTTACTTCAGCTGCCACACCAGAAGATAGACAAGGGGGTCTTACAAGTTTATTTTTATTCCTGCAAAATGTCCGTGAAGCTGTCACGAAAGTGTAAAATTAATCCATAAGAAAAGAAAACAACTTAGATCAACATAAGTCTAAGATTTACAAACTTTGTTTTTTGAATATTCCAATTCAGTAATCTATCTACCGTAATTCAATAAACTATCTATCTGAATAGAAGTATGCTTTCATATAGGATCTTTCTGAGAGAATGTGGTTCACATTTACACTGCACATGGGTAAACCAAGAAACCACCTATTAAACTAATCTGTTAATCGGGATTAAAACGAAAGCGTCCCTTCTGCCATTGTTGAGCCTTTAACACTAGAACGCCCGACGGAGTCCTTTCCACTCCGCACCTTAAATAAACACCCTTATCTTTCCTAATTTTTCATTTCAGTTGTTTTCCTTTCGTGACTTTTAATGAATTAGGGATGTCTATGACTTGAGCAAATCAAAATATTTTTAATTTAATTTTTAAAATATTTACGGGCATATATCCCTGGAACGCCCAATGGAGTCGTATCAACTCCGTGGAAAAAAATTCGCAGTTTTATCATTTCCTTCCTGTTTAGGAGTCATGACCTTATATTACACTTTCTTTTTGAAAGAGTGATATATTAGTAATTGTGACACTCCTCTTTCCACCCCTAAGTTCAAAAAATGGTCAGTTCTTTGCATTTGCTGATCTAGCTGGCCAGCTTCCCGGGATGACTTATTTGGAAGTTATTTCGTTGCTATTTGTGTTATATTTTTCATAAATGTTCATGCTTCTCAGTTTGTTTGGATGTATTGCAAAAAATGGCTCTTGAAAAAGGACTAACGCCGGAGGAAAGAGCAAATATTTTACGTGAACTATCAGATAACAAATCTGAAGGGGGTGAACTATCAGACACTGAAGACTAAGTTTTTGAAATAGTTGATTTTGAATGTGGAAATGACTTCATCAGATTCTGATGGAGGTGAAAACAAGAAAATTTCAGAAGATGCGTCAGGTAAATACTGAAGCTTCCAATGCAACTGATGGCACAGAATGAAAAATGTATGAAAATAAAAAAAATCCTGGAAGGTTTTTCAAAAAATATTAAGATAGTGCACCAACAAATCACGCCAAAAGAAATATCAGTGATAATAGTGTGTTGAGTGCTCGGTTTTTATTTATAGACAGCGCAGTTTTGAACAGTATAAAGAAATGCACCGAAGTAGAGTCAAGGCGCATCCTTGAGAATAACACTTGGTCTCTTTCTGTAGACCAGTTACTTGCCTTTATTGGAATACTATATGCTCGGGGTGTGATTGGTGTGATAGGAATAGGTCTTCATTCCTTATGGTCTAAAACCCGGGGCCAAAAATTTTGCACAGAAACTATGGGAAGGAACAGGTTTTGTGAAATTCTACGATTTGTACGTTTTTACTTACAATCTACACGCTTACAAACAGATAAAGTTGGAATGATATCAGAAATTTGGAATCGTTTCATTGATAATAGTATTTCCCTCTTCAAACCGGGGGAGAATATAACAATAGACGAAAAACTGTTTCCGAGTAAAACATGATGTCCGTTTACTCAATTTATATCGTCAAAACCCGATAAATATGGACAAACGTTTTGGCTTGCTGCTGATGTAAAAACAAAATACCTCCTCAATGATTTGCCTTATCTAGGAAAAAATGAAGAACGACCATCTGATCAAAGATTAGCTGAATATGTTGTTATGAGACTGATGAAATATTTTTTAAACAAAGGTCTAAATGCCACAGTTAATAATTTTCTTACATCACTTCATTTAGATGAAGAATTGCAAAAGAAGGGGACAAGCTTGGTAGGAACTGTCAGCAGGGCAAGAAGAGAAATTCTGAAGGCCCTGAAAGATTCTCGAGAAGCGCTGCATGAATCTAAAATTTTGAAACATGACGAAACAAGTGCCATTCTTACAGTATATCAAGGAAAGAAAAAGAAAATTGTAATGATTTTAAGTATCCTGCATCCACTGTCGATATACGTAATAATGAAAAGAAAAACCCAGAAACAATTAGTTTTTATAACGCAACCAAATGCGGTGTCGATGTAGTTGATCAGATAGCTAGGAAATACACTGTAAAAACACCTCCTAGAAGATGGCCTGTTCATTCTCTTTACAATATATTAGATTTAGCTGCTATAAATACCTGGATTATTTTTAAAAACATTACTGAAAAAGTAATTACAAGGCACAGATTCATCCAGATGTTAGCTGATAAAATGCATCAAAACTAAATATGCCTCACTAATAAACATTTTTGTTTATTAGTGAGGCATATGTAAGTGAGGCATAGAAATGCAAGCAGAGCAGACCCACTTGAGAGATCAGCCCAAAGAGAAGGAAATATGAAACAAAACTTTATAATGGCAATATGACTACTAATATCTGTATTTCATGCAATAAATGATGTGCGGAAAATATCACGGCGAGCTAGATTATACATGCAAAAACTGCATTCCTGAATTTTAGTTTAAAAAAAATTGTAAGTATATGAATTTTGTAAAAAGCGTGCCCTTTTCTTAATTTTCTTATAATTATGCATTCAGTTATCCTTTTTTCTAAAATTCATATCTGTACTATTGTTACTAATTACTAATTTAAATATTTTAATTGAATAATGTATTCATTATTATGTTCTCATTTATGTGTTTATCTTATAAATCCCATTGGAGTCGAAATGACTCCGGCGGGCGTTCTAAAGGAACGACATATGCGGCCGTTCTAGTGTTAATCAAAAATATATAGTTCTCTCTCTTTATTGCAACCATCCATTATTTCAGAGCACTTTAATCTTATTAGAGAGGTAATATTCTTTTATCATTACTTGATTGTGTTCTCAAAAATAAATCTCGTTTCCAGTGGCTGCTGTCCTAGAAAAATGGTCGTCACAAATGGTTCAGTCTAACTGAATTCAGTACATGGCATTTGCTCACTGAAATTGAAGACTTCTGTGTTACTTACAATTACTTTGAATTTAAAATATAATGATCTTCTCATAGCTAACAAAATTAATGTTTCAAATCTCTGGTTAAGATTATAGTTAAAATTTAGTTAAAATGGATGATAGCTATGCGAGATTCATTTGCTGCTAATGTTTCCGAAATTAACATGCTTGTTTAGTTGACGTAAATAAATAATGAGTTCTCTTCTAAACCAAATTTTGTTTCCGTGTCATTGCGTTAGAAACATTATCCGTTGAATGATTTCTTAAAAAATATCTCAACATGCTTAACATATAATTACTTGCTTTTGTTAAATTGTTCAGAGTAGTTTAGTGTAGAACATGAGGAGTTCGCTTTCAGAAATTGGTGCAAAATAAGAAAGGACACTGTTTCGAAACATTCCATTGAAGCACCAACAAGTACAATACTGTCTAATGAAGCTGGAGTAAGTAAATTAAAAAAAAGGTAACTGTTGTTAGTCATTAATCTCACTTCATCGATTAAAGTAACGTAAACTGCTTTCGAAAGGAAAAGAAAACTGCTTTCCAACGCTTACAAAATTCAATTGTTCTTAACTTTTATCTCGTGAAGTATACTGCTTTTCGAAAAGTAAAATTTTAAGAAGTAAAGCTTGTCTTAATTTAAGGCAAAAATCGATAAATAAAATAAACTAAGAATGAACTGACGATATTAACAATGAGTTTCGGTGATTAAAAAAAAATGAACAGAATCTAACTAATTTGTTTACTTGCAGTTTTTTTTTGCACCTACCGCCATTTAAAATGGTGAACAGGAGTGATGTTTCTTTTTTTGTTAGCTAATCATTGTCACTCAAACGTAAATAGCTTAGATATTTCAGCTTATTATTTTGAAAGATATGCCTGCCAAACGTTTCTATATTTTTATATAATGCATTTATTAGCTTTTAATGTAATAAATGCATTATGATTAAATCCAGACAAAAGCGTTTGGTAAAATCATTCACTGCGAATGACAAAAATTTCTGTCATATTACATAGTGAAGGAACAGTAAATTATTTTATTTTCTTTAAATTTTGCTGAGAAAAAATTGCATTAATTAATAATAAATTGCAATTCATTAAAATTAATTATAATAGTAAAATAACACATTTTCATCTTAAGCTGCTTGTTCAAAATGATAACAAATTGGAAAGGGAGAAAGCGCATCCTCAGCTCTCATGCTCCTTCTCCTTACCCACTTTCCATCATATATTTTCTACGAAACTGGAAATCGTTACTTTCCAGTAAAAGAGACCTTTATTTTAAAAACTGGCATTCTTCGCGTACAATTTTGAACATTTTCACTTCTTCAGTATTTGTTCCCTTTTTTACTTTAGACATTTTTATAATTGTTAATAATCCAAGAACAAGTATGACAGTAGAAAATTGGAATATTGCAAGTCTGTATGTGCATAAAATATTTGAAATTTAAGATATATGACATAATTCATAAAAATTCTGATATGGACACACATGACATCCTTGTACGATCCATTAAATTATACACAATTTTTCCTGCTTTTCGTTCAAAATTATTTCTTCGAATTTCATTAGAGATATATTTCTTATTCAGATAATTCAGTTTTCACTTCCCAGCAAAGCAGAAACACATAAAAACTCAAAACATCATTAATAAAAATTGTTAAATGCCGAAAAAACATAAAACACACAAAAAAAACAGTTAAAAAAGCAATTTTTGCAATTAAAAAATTAGAGTTTTTATTAAAATAAGCAATTCGGCCAGCGGGCTAGAAGACATATTTTTCGGTGCACAGAAGTTAACTTTTGTCCTACGTGGCAAAAAAACACTGAAACTGGGTACAGAAACTGTCTTAATTCACTATTCTACAATGAGTTTCAAATGTAAACAAATGGCAGAATTATTAATCTTAGCAGCACTTAGATAACATTTAAATCTTTGATAATTCTACAACGATTGCGTTCAGATAAACGGAAGGCCAGAACATAAGAACAACATAATTCAATCACATTTAAAGCAAAAAATGCACACTTTAATTTACCAATACATAATGAAAAAAATGAGCTCATCTAGCCGAGTATCTCAATATCTATATATCTGTCTATCTATATATCTATATCTATATATATATATATATATATAATTACATAATTTTTTAAAACAAAATATAGACATTGCTACTATTTTTGCGTATTAAGCTGCTGAAAAATTCTCAGGCATAAAGTAAGAAATTTAGAACGATAGTTTTCTCTCTTCATTTAAGATTCGAGATTATAATTAGAATCTACTTTGCTTTCTCCTTGCTTTGGGGAAAGGACAGGATTTTCGGATGAACTATCATAATTAAAATACATCAAAATGTTCATCGGCTGATTCTGGAAACAGAGAAATAAGGATTTTTGTTGAAGAGAGATTTCAACTGATTTCAGTGTTCCTTCCCCTGACGAAGTGGCATTGAAGTTTATTGATTTCCTCTTCAGTTTTGTTCATTTTTCTTTATATTTCTTTAATTTTTTGAATTGGGGTATCGCTTGTTTGAAATGTTTTGGTTTTAACATTTTTCAAATTCTTTGTAACATTTAATGGATTATTTGAAATTTATTAATTTTGAAATTTAGTCTTTGCGAAAAATTAGTTCTAAATTTCTTACTTTGTGGCTTTAATATATATATATATATATATATACATATATATATACTTTTGCTGCGGCCGATTGCAACCAAAAAGGGAAAGGCACAAATAAATTCTGTTATAGCAATCATGTATACAAAATTTCAACGTATATACTAGTTAAACATAACATATAGTTAACATTTATAACATCTAGTTTTGTAGCTCCTGTTTTCGTACTACTCATTTTTGAGTTATTTGAGATGCATAAATATGTACGTATGTACAGATGTTACGAAAAAATATCTCTTCTGAATCCATTTTAAATTCATTATTACAATCTGTTTTGGAAAAAAACAGTCTTTTATTCTGCCCGCTTATGCTGATGTCGTGCAAAAAATGTCATTTAAATGGATTTTAGAGCGGTCAAAATGTATATTTTAGTTGAAATATGACGAAATGTTTCGTGATTACAGTACTTCCTTTACTTCTTACAAAGATGTAAAAAATAACATTGGTTAGATGAACAATTTTTTAATAAGAGTCTATACTTAAATAATATACTTTGGAAGAGGAGGAAAAAGTGCGATGTTTAGGGTTCCATGAATACTTAGAGGGCATATCACGTCTGTTATTTGCTTCTATTAATCGCAATAAAATTTCTTGAGTAATAATGGCAATTACCAGTCACTGACAGCAATACGAAGCAAAGAACCTGATAACAAACCTACAGTACTTGGCTAAATAGATTCAAAGAGGGTTAAAAATCTGTAATTTTTGCTCCGATATTTTTTTTATTTTTTGGCATTCATAGAAACAGAGTTTGTATTGGGAATTTGTCATCCAATACGATGATATTCGATCATTTGAAAGCGAAAATTAATAATAGTATTAAGCGATACAAATGTCTCTTTATAAATAGCAATAATGCCTCTGTGAATATTTAATTGTATTTATCCTCTTCCTCACGCATAACAAATTAGGATTGCTTAAGAGTTATGGCTGATTTATATGTTATATGCTCAGAAAAATTTTAATTAATCATTTTGAGCCTACCGAAACTTCTAGATAATAAACTCATGCTTATTTTTCATTGTTTATACTGAAAATGCATTTCCTACTCATACTTTTATTAAATAATAAATCCTAAAATATTTATAAATATAATTGTTTCTATCGCCCAGCTCACGGGTGTAGGGCAAAAGAACATGTGGTCAATCCCTGCTACGAGAGGTGACGAAATGAAATCATGAGCAGCACCAAAGTAGCACTGACCAGGATAGGTTTCAATTTTTACTTCCTTTTAAGAAGTAAGTGTTAAAACCTGGAAAATTTTCCGGTATCATATTTGAACGGAAATATCCATTTTGATCAATCCCAAACCACGTTCAACAACTTTTTTTGCATGACGTCTTGCACGTACGGACAGAATAAAGAACTTTTTTTCTCGAAACGGATTATAAAATGGATTTAGAAGGGATTTTTCTGTCACATCTCTACTCACGTACGTACGTATATAGATGTACGTGTGACGATATCTCGCAAAACTGAAAAACGATTAGATGTAGAACAGTGAAATTATGTGTATGGAAATGCTATAACATCTAGTTGTGCACATTCCTTTTTTAACTTGGCCTTAATTTTTGCAATCGCTGGTAGTAGTCATATACTTCCAATTACAGAAATGTTTCAAATAATAAAAATACTTGTTTTGGAAATTTCCAAAAATAATAAATAAATTTTAAAAAAAAATTAGCAATTTTTTTCCAAACTTTAATTTTCGACAAATGACGAAATCTAACTTTTAATGCGGTTTCCCCGTTTTTATACTTATATTTGAGTTCTGTACTTATATTTGAGTTTTTAAGTTTTGTACTCGTTATGAAAAATTCAAATTTTACTTTTCGAAGAAGTTTGTCTTCCCTACGATAAAAATTTACAGGGATGCTTGGTTTCAAAATTTACAATTTTTGATGTTATTTTCGACTTGCATTGAGTAATCGATTGATTAAGTTAGAACAATTCGAGAAAATAAGTTTAAAGGAAGTGCAGCAAAATGTACATATATTTTAATATCCCATACAACGTAATGTGGAAGGAAGTCATCTGGTGCCCACATCAGATTTTTAAATTACCGTCAGTGAGTAGTATGACAAAATTTAATCTTGTATCATTCTGTACATAAAATTGTTTACGTACAAAGAGCTACTAAACATTCCACCAGTAACCGTATGAATAATGCTTCTGATCGCTAGTAGTTTGATCTGCATTTGGACATTTATGAAAGAACAGCTGCATGGTAATCATCCCGATGTGTAACGTCAATTACAAAACTAATTTTTTCTTAGAAAATCTTTCATGATAGTGGCCTTCATTTTAAGAAGCCTATCCTTGTGTGCTTTGTCATAAACTGGAAATAAATTTTTTGAATAATGGTATCGGATATTTAAACCTAAAAACAATTTTTTGTTCAGGCATTGTACCAATCATTCGTATCCAGAAAGATGAAATTGGAGAGTTAGTGTATAAAGTGTTTCTGCCGCCTCCTTCGCATGTCTTCGTGGTGTCGTGGTCAGCACACTCGACGCCTATTCCAGAGGTTCGAGTCACGGCGAGGGCATTGCTCATTTCTCACATTTCCTGATTTCGAAAAAAATTCCTGATGTCTCTACAAGAGGAGGTGGGCAATTTTGTAAGACTAAGCCTTTCTGCGAATTATTAGTGAAATTAGCTTTCCGAATATCAAACCGCTGCAGAGAACGTACTAGCTGTAAACATGTTAAGTTATACTTGAAGATTTAAACGGAAAAATAATTGCTTATAACTGTCCCCCAAAGTATATGCGGCTTTTGCAAATGTTAATTTCATAGAACTTAAAAGACATATTTTTAAATTGTAAGGAATACAATGATAACGCAAGTTTCGATAAGATTTCTTAGCTGCAATAATAAACTTCGACAGATAAGAAAACATTTTTCGATTTCACAACTGGGAGAAATACCGAAGAGGAATTATCGCTTAAGCAATTAACCAGAAATCTAAAATTATCACTGCGCCTATATCAAAATCAAAATGGCATGTGGAAAATATTTTTCAATTTGTCAGCATTCTTAAACATAAAAGTATTTTCTTAAATTAAAAAATTTGTTAATTTTGAGAACATAAACAATCTCCCGACTATCTTTAAAAAATTTTCGAAATGGAAAACAGAATTCTGGAGAGACACATACGTAGTTCACATCAAGAGTAAGATCGTCTTGGTTTCATTACAGTAAATTTCAGAAAATAAAATGATTTGATACAGAAACAATATAATATCTTCCAATAAATTACATCACGTTTCTGATATTGGAACCGCGACTCACATTGAGGCATGTCGCAGTTCGCAGAATAAGCATGACTGTTATCGCAGTTTGCGTTCAAAAATCGGCAAAATAAAAAGCATAAATGATAATGGGTGAAGATCGTTAAATTATCTCTGAAACATGATATTTGTTTATATTTTAAGGTAAACTATTTAATTAAATAAGATACAAATAAACAAATACTTACTAATCACGAAAGCTTGCATATATTCTTATATGCATTTTTGATTTTGGGGAAAATTAGAGTATGCCATGGTTTTCAGACATAAAACTTTTGATCTGTCGAATACCTTCGCAGATTTAGTTTCATTTAAATAACAATAAACCACAACTCGTTCCAACTATTTCAATGTGCTTAGCCCGTAGGTAGTATTTTTCTACTTCAGACAAAGCGTATTTTAATGATACCACGCAAATTATTAGCACAGGTTAAATATCAATTTTGTGTGATTTACGAGCTATTTTGTGTGGTTTGTGTGGTTATGATTGTACACATGTTCATACATAACGTTTGTACCACTGCATGTACACTGTGCAAAAAAAAAATAATAAATAAAGATCAGTTCAAATGGAACTTATCTCCGGTTCTACTGGGCCTATTGGCGAAATTCAAATTGCGTTTTTCATGTTTTCATGTCTCGAAAGCGCCATTTAGGACATGTGTTAGATTTATATATAGCGTTGTTTCAATATGAGTATTTTGACACAAAAGTGAACTACAATTTGCCAAGTTTTGTAAATATTGCACGAGTGGTTTTTAAAACATTATCTCTTAAAATTTTAGCTCCTCCACGTTAATTGAATTTGGTATATATTTATTAATCTCTATTTTTCATTAAACTTTTTTTATTCTACCTTTCTTGTTTCAAAATTTAGGTTCATTCCAAATAAAATACACCCAATTTTTATGATTTATTTTTTAAATTTGTATTTTTAAATCATTTTTATAAAATTTTCGAAAAATATGTTGAATTGTAACCTATAAAAGTTTTACCATCGTCTTAAAGCAGGTGTATTTCTAAGCCTACCTACAAAACATTAGAGTATTTTATTCAAAATATCCTAAGATATACGTGAATTTACATTTTGGCACATTTTGAAATTTGGCATACTTGTTATAAGCGATAATAATGCCTAATGTGGTTTACGCACTTTGTTAAAATTATTTGAAATTATGAACTATGACTTTTTACCGCTCCTTAACAATGCGAAAAAGAGGAGAGGAAAATGGGTTGCTATAAATTAAGAAGTTAGCTTAGTGAATTATTCTTGGCGCAAACTAAAAAAATGTGCCAAGATAAATTTTTGAATTTTTTAGTAAATTTCGTACCAAAAATTACAGAATTTAATATTTAGGCATAATTTGAGTTGTAGAATAGAAATATGGAAAAAAAACTTGGCATGTCATTTTTAGAAAACGTCCGATTTTGCGTCATATATAAATCTGAAGTACATCCTAAATCGCGCTTTCGAGGCATGAAAAATGCAAGTTTAATTTCGTCAATCGGTCTAGTAGAACGGGAGATATTGAACTGTGACTCCCATTTTTTGGCAGTGTGCATATGTTTGATCATATCATTGTTTACATGTTTGACTATCACTGTTTCTATGTACAAATGTTACAAAATGGTTCTAATACGAAGTCTGATAACTGCTTCTTCGCCTTGTACTATTTTACTTTGAAGAAGCTTTCAGAGAAATCCGCGTTTATGATGATTTCTCCAAACGTTTACGACGATAAAACAGAGAACATATATTGCCAATAGAAATGAATCGTTAGAGAGTTAGATACATTTTCTTAAAACCAAATCGTGAAAAAAAACCAAACAGTTCTTTAGTTATTCTAAACTTATCTATAAAAGCCATTAAATTCAAATATTTTAACAATATAAAATATTGCAAGTAAAGACCGACAGCTTAACCTAATTGTATATGGTTACAATTCTGGCATTTGAATATCCATTCGTTTCCCTAGCATTCTATGTCACTTTTATAATCAAGATTTAAAGGAGTTCTTTATTATACCGTGCTCCAAAATGCTTTAAATTTCTTCTTTCTTCAACATTTATGAACTTTATTGAATTACTGTATAAATTATAGTTGCTATGTGCCTTGTTAAATGAAATTCAGTGAGATATGTTGAATATTTTGTGTGCATACAGAACTGTATTAACATATTTCTATATTTTTTAATAGTATTGTTGCTTTATGAGAGTGTCATAAAAATTTACACTTCCATTTATGATTCAAGTATCATTCTGGTTATCGAGCAACAGCCATTAAATTCCCCCCCCCCCCAATTTATAAAGCTCGTAACTTTGTGACTAATACTTTCTTGTAGGTCTGAGAAATGCATTAAATTTCAGATGAAGATTCTGTAATCAGACATTTTGGTTCTCATCTAGAAATCTGCATTTAATGTTCTTTAAAAGCGAAATTATGTACAAGCTACTGCATCGATTTTTGAAATGGCTTTTGCTACCAAATCCGATTTTTTCCTGACTCTCTGGGATGATTTAATTTATTGGTATAATTCCAATAACAGTACAGTGTTGCCAAGTTTTTCATTATAAAAAGTTCATAAAGTTCATATATTATAAGTTCTTTAACTTGCTTTCGAGCAACTGTAACAGATCACAGGGTAAGAAAAAGAATTATTACAGTGCCAAACTTAACTCTTTTTTTCTCTAAGCCAAATAAAATTAAATTTGCTAGTGTCAGTTATTCATTTTAAATTTTGTTGTAGATTTAAATAGAATAGTGAAGACTAAATGTACAAAGTAAATATTTACAAAGCAACGAAATTTATTTGACTGAATGCGATAACATTTGCAGACTAGTAAAAAGTACTGAGCGTTTCACTGCAGAACCATTCTGATGTTATGTATTACATATTTCAGTTGTGATTTAAAATGTTTTAAATGTATTGATTTAACTTATTTTGCTTCAGACTTAAAGATTAATTTGTTTTTATTTTTGTAGTTGAACTTAAGTTTCTTTGCCTTGTTGAAAAGTAATTGTTGTCATTTAATTGTTCTCTTGACAGTCTTGGTTAACGCTGATTTTTAAGTTGCTTGAGTAATTAATTTTTTTTCTTTTACTTTTGGTTGGTTAACTATTTAAATTTTTGTTTGGGTAATATTTTTCTTAACTTGGTTGTTAATGTTAATCTCTTGATAAGTTGACTCTTAAGGTCAATCTTTTTAAAGTTCTTCTAAATTTTTGTTTACACAAGTTGGTGTTTAAAGTTTTAATTAAGTTTTAACGTGCCCCCTTTTCTGCTAATTTTGGGATCCATATTTTCTGACTATGGTGGTCGTTTGGTGTTGTGGAGAACATAAATTTTTTTCATACTTGATTATTATATTTTAGCTGAAGTAATTTTTATTTCCTTACTATGGTGGTCGTGTTTGGTGTTGTAATAAACCCAAGAAAATTATCTATGTAATTATTATATTTTAATTGAAGTACTTTCAGCATTGAAGTTAATTTGTGTTTAAAATAAAAAACTAATACCATATTCTTTCGAAAACTTTTCCGTTGCCTTGCGGGGATTCCAAATTATTTACGATCTTGTTTTTCACGCCAGACTGGGTCTGGGAAGCATCTGTCAACAAGAAGAACTATTGCACCCTGCTGGAGAGGGTAATTTCAACGTTACATACCCTACACTAAGGTCGAGGGGACGGGGTGATTTCCTTACTTGCAGGCTTTTTCTGTGCTGGAGTGAGACCCCTCGACGAGGCTAGTTCTGCTGAGAGTTGGCTGACCTTAGTGGATCAGCGATTATTCGCCAATTTCTGCAGTTCGACCTACATTGGCTTCACCTTCCTGTGTGTTTTTCCCCTGGGGTTGCCGGGCTGTTGGGCTGTTTTCTTACCATCTAAAATCGCCAAACGAGCATTTTTGGCGAAAGGAGTAAAAAGACTGGGAGCTAGCTACGAGGCAGACACAGACAGAGAGAGACGGAGATTGGAGCTGAGAGAGAGAGACGTTGGCGACGACGAGAAAAGTACTATCTGGAGCCACGAGAGTTGCTGTCTGCGTGCATAGAACGATGTATGAAGGAAATGGAGGAGAGAAACCACCTAGGTTGTGCGACGAAATGAGGACGAATCCCACATAGAAGGGGCGGAAGGCTCCGAAGCTACCTTTTCCTGTTCAGATTTCTAATTTTCATTCTTTTCTTTTAGCAAAAATTGTGGCGACGAGGCAGAAGTTCACTTGTCTGAAATGAACGCCAGCATGTATCTTCAATGTACTCCTCACTGTTTGGAACGGTATGAAAATTCTGTTTATGATATTACCACACCACCTCCACCAATGTAAAAATTTGTATTAAGTCAGATATCTCTTAATAAATTCTATATTTAATTTTAACTTTTCTGGTAATGTTTTCATTTAGTACACTGGACCCAATAGTATTTTACACAACGCATTAATTTAAGTATTCTGTTGAGCTAAAATTTTAGCCACTATTTACTGTTTATTTGAAACCACTTTTTACTGGAGATATTTTGTTATCATGTGTGTCACAAACTTTACATATTCATGTGATTTAGAATGGTTATCCAAATTTTGATTTTCATTTGATATTGAACTTAAAACATAAACATAAACTTTAGTTATAAAAAAACTCCAACACTGATTTCCTACACCAAAGTCATAAATTTTTTACAAATTGCGAATGAAAAAATTTGACAGTATGTATTATAATTTTATTCGTTTGGGTCAACATAATGTTTTAGTTTAATTTTAATTATACAGAACTGGGCGTAGATTTTTGATTTACTCAATTAATAGTAGTTTCTTTGTTCAGTTTATTTAATAAAAAAGTTAAAAACTCTTATGTGGGTACCACATGAGTTCTTTGTACGGTCTATTAAATTAAACGCATTTTTGATGCAATTCTTTTAGACTTATTTCATCGAACTATTTTAACTTAATTAACCAATCTGTCAAAGCAAATTGAAAATGACATAAAAAATTGCAAATTTTGAAATCAAATATCACAATCACTTTTCGTAATACGAGAGTCAAACTTCTTGTAATTACTTTCTTGCGTGAATTAAAGGATGTATTGTAATCGCAAAAAATTTCCAGTATCCTATTTCAAAGAAAATATCCATTTTGACAGCTGTCGAATCCATCTGAACAATTTCTTTTGTGTAGCATCTGTAGGTATGGATAGAATAAAGATGTCTTTTTTCCAAATTGGATAGTACAATAGATTCAGAAGGAATTTTTTCATGACTATCTAGATACGTATGAATGTATCTCGTATAACTCAAAAACGATTAGCGGTAGAATGCTGAAATTTTGTATATGAGACTGCTATAACATCTAGTTGTGCATCTCTCTTCTTTGTTGCAATTGGCCCCACCAAACATGTAGGTATGTTGATATATACATATACATAAAAACATACATACGAGATTGAATTATAATTGAAATTCATTGTCATCTAAATAAATTTCCTAATATTTGCTCAATAGCTGCAAAGTAATATAATAATAATTTATTATCTTCCAATATAAAGTTAGTAGATGTATCTGAATGGTTGACTTTTCATGAAGACAAACCAACCCCCATTTAATTAACAATAATTAATAAATGCGAAGGTGTTTCATCTTTTACTCAAGTAAAAATTATGAAGCCAAATTAGCAATTTGAGCCAAACTTGTAAGTTTAGTTTAATCCAATTAGTGAGATGAAAAGTGAATGACTATAAAGAACTAATTATGAATGTCGCGGTTCCGTTAAGTTAATTAATTTTTTTTAGAAACCTTGAGATATATATTCCTTTTACTCAGATCGGTGGGCTCTGGTTTTTATTCTTATATGTTATTAAAATTTGCATTTTTTACTTTAAATTGTTTGAATTATGCTCTTCTTATGCTCTGGTTAAAGCTTTCATGCCTTTAGTTAATCTGCATGCAATAGCTGCAGAATTATCAACAACTTAAACGTGTAAGTGGAGGTAAGGCTGATGAGATGTATTTGTTTACCTATGAGGCTCTTAGTACTATAGTGAATTAAGTCAGTTAGTGCATCAAATTCGGCATTTTTCTGCAAAGTGGGGCCGAAAGAACTTTAAATGTGGTACACCAGAAATTTTTTTCTTCCCGTTGGCTTAATTATTTATTTTCACGTAGAAAGTGTAATTGTATTGAAAATTGTTTTTAACTGCATTATGTGCTTTGGATTTTTCTGTATTTTATAAGTTTCAATGATAATATTTGAAGATTATATATACTTTTGCCTTGCCGCGAAGTGAGAGCTGAATTGACTGAATGACAAATGTATCTTTAATGAAATTCGAGGAAAAAACTTGAAAAGAAATGTAGCAAAAGGTAGGCCGTACAAGGATGTCACGTGGTGTCCACATCCCAGAATGTTTTTACATTTTCATAACGAATACAAAACTTCAAGTATAAATATAAGAACCGAGAGATCGCACTAAAATTAGAATTCGCTATCTGTTGAACATTATTTTCTTTCTAATTTAACATTTCCAAACATAAATAAGCCCACAAGCGGCCGAGCGGTGAAGACGCTGAACACTGGTAGTTCGGTCCGAGGTTCGAATCCCGCGAACGGGCTGGCTGCATGGGCGTTTTCGTGGTTTTCCCCATGTGTAACGTGAATACGAGCCAGTTTCCCTTAGAAAGTCCTCCACGAAGGCAAATAGCCCTCGTGTGCTTTGCCATATTTGAATAACCTAACCTAACCTAACCAAACATAAATAATTTCATCATTTAAAAGGCTTCTGCAGCTGGAAGTATATAACTACGACTAATGATTGTGAAAATAAAGCTCGGTCAAGTGCCT
>KK114680.1:83808-98557 GCA_000611955.2 Stegodyphus mimosarum
AGTCCCTCTTTATTCAGTTTTAAATCCACTTTACAATTTGTTTTGCTAAAAAGAGTCCTTTTCTTCGCCCTTTATTCCACCCGCAGTATCTTTATTGTTCAAACTGATTCCGAAACAGTCAAAATAGGTATTCGCTTTGAAATATGTTACCCGAATATTTTCGTGGTTACAACTTTTCCTTTACTTCATTCAAGAAAGTAAAAAGAGGTAAAATGTTTTAGTTTTAGGGATCTATAAGTAAAATAAACTAAATCTGTTACTTTCATTTAAGGGGAACATGCTATGTGTTTAAAAAAAATTAGCAAAAATTATGCAAATAAGGAATAATGTCTAAACAAATAAGAAAATTTTTTTTTAAACCTTACACACTTTGTAAGAATGAAACATGTTAAATACAAAAACAAAATTTCCTGGTTTACTTTACAAATATTTATATATATTTAGTACGCAAGTGAAGGTCCTTTCAGTTATCTCCGTATTTAATATCAGTATTATTAAACTGGCTTGTTTTGATTTGCTTTCAATGTAAAAAAAATCCTGAAAGTATTTTTTTTTCTTTTGTAATCGAACGAAAGTCTCCATCGTATTTACTTGAAAGATTGTTATGAGTATTATTAGTCCAAAGGGGCAATTTGCCTAGAAGGACTATTAATTTCGTTTTGATATTTTGCCTTGATTCACTAAAAACTTTGTTTCGCTTTTCAAATTCTTACCACCAAATATTTTCGCCCGTTATTATATTTAAAGAAATTAATAATGAAGATTCTGCATAAATGTATGTATGTTTCTCCCATTGTGGTAAAACAGCGGTACCTAGAGCCATCACATTTTGCATATTGAAAGTTTTCATCCGAATATGGATATATGGATTGGACACCCGCCTGAATATGGACATTCCAGATTTGAAGTTTGGAATTTGTTTTATTATCGATTTTATATTTTGTAAAACTTTAACGAATTTTTGATTAAGGATTTCAAATCGAGCAATTGCACAACTTTGCATAAAAAAACATTTTTATCTCCAGAGCCCGAGACTGTGTATCGGAAATTCTAAAGATATGCTCATTTTAAAATTGTTTCGCGATATTGTCCTTGAACTGGATTTTATGGTTTAAGTCCGAAGAACACAATATTTAGTAAATAAAGGTAGCACACAAAATGTTAAAAAAAGTGCGCCTTTGAACGTAATTTAAAATCAGAAACCTTTTAGATTTTTCTTTTTTAAATTATTTCCTCCGTCTTAGTATTAATTTATCTATTTTTTTCAAGCAGAATTGTTAGAAGTTTGCACTAGTAATTGCCTCGGCACTGAAAAATGACGTCATGAAGGCTGTACTATATAAGAAGGCACAACTGTAGGCAAAGGCCGTTCTTTATATGATAGCCTACTTTGCTCTTTTGCTGCCTTCTTTAAGTGTGATAAGCTTTTCTTAGATTCCTGTTTACCCCTTGCATATTCTCGCTTACTGAGATAGGGACTGTCGTTCCATTTGCAAGGTGCTAGAACGTAGTTATCTAATCCCGTTATCTGAGCTCTGTGGTAGGAAATTAAATTTTTGGCGAATTTAATGTCACTACGACTGGCTCGAATGTTGGAGAGCGTAACGAATTTATGCTCATAAAGGCTGTATTTAGCAGCCAGTATTCTGTGTTAGGTAATGGATTGTCTAAGATCCCTTCTTTACAGACATCCCTTACAGACATTAATATGGAATTTCGAAATCAAAAATCACCCTCAGTCAAATAATTCTGAATTCTTTGATTGTCTCAGCGACCTTCCGTCGCGTTGTCTTTTCATTTCTGGTACTCCCACTGAAGACATAATTTCTTTTCACTTAGTATTCGCGAACAAGGTACACTGTCACGCGATTTTGCTGTCCGATAATCTCAGTTCATGTTATATTTATACAAATAATCTTCTGAGAAAGATGAATTTATTTAAGAGAAGATATATTATGTATCCATACAGATGTTATATTTATTCCTTTTGTTTTGAGAATTTTAATACAATAAAGTAGTAAAAAAGTGAATGAAAACCAAAAGTGCAAAATAAAAATTACATTTCATTGAACGGAAGGGTGCATCGCATCTAAGTTAAGATGAGAAATGTAGAAAATAAAGATGCAATTTCAACAAGAAAATGTCATGCAAAGTTTACAATACTAATGCTTGACATGTTATAAATATCTCAAGGTCATCGAAATCTGTGACCATTGATTTATATCAGTTTACTGATTTCCGGTAACTGAGAGATGTCATTTTATTGATCTTTATTAGTTGAGACTCACACAAAATCTTCATCTTGAGAGTTTAAAAAATTAATTTGTTACTTGTAACATATTGTTGCGAAAAATTCGGCGGTTGCGCCTGTATGTAAGCTTTCCGGCATAGCACTAGAGTTGCCATAAAATAGTGTATGGTAGGATTGCCAGATTAGCGACTTTATCGCCCATTTGGCAACCAAATTGGCGATATCCCATGGCCCAATCGGGAAGCTTCTAGAATAATTTCCTGTCGAGATATTTCTCGAAACCTGTGGAACCTAATGAAAAGCTATATAAACCCTTGCGTTCCTGAGTTGCGAGCATTGTGAGGTGTTGCGAGCAGTGTGATTAGTTGTGAGAATAGCTGCAACGCGAGAGTTTTGTGAACGGAAAGCGATCGAGATAGTGCTTTGCCGTGAAGCTACTTTTACAGTATAGCTTGACAGTGTATTGGTGATTGTTCCACGGTGCTTATTATAAGTTTAGTGTTGCCGTGAAGCTGCCTTTACAGTTACAGCCTGAAGCTGTGTTGCTGATTGTTTCAGCGTACTTATTGTAGATTTTCGACGCTTGTAAAGGTAATTTTGGAACTGTGCTGTAAATAGTGATTCTTGTAAATAAATTGTGCATTTTATTGTTCTGCATCGTGTTTTCATCGGATACTCTCAAATCCACGAACCCGTAAAACGCAACAATATAGACTATCTCTCATCCAGATGCGCATTCTAATATGAACATCATACTTTATATATTATTTATTTATTTTAAAACTGTTCTGAGCCCTATTACCTTATAATTAAAATTTATATTTATATATTAAGACTCAAAACTACTAATTAGAGTTCGGAAGCAGCTTTTATATATTATTTAATGATCACAAATTGGCTTTTAAAAGTTCAGTTCGACATTTTCTAGGATTCTCCACACTCTTAGAAGATTTGCTCAGGAATTTGTTTTGTGTTCCTTAGATAATATTAATCTAAAATGACTGAAACTAATGAAATTAAAGTTGTCCTTTCTCTTTCGAATGCTTTTATTCTCATTAGCATTATATCACCATTACATGATGGATACAGTTTCAATATATTACTTTCTGAACTCGATTTGAGAATGACATTTGAACTAATTCCTTTATTTCTATTTGCTAAATGAAGATATAAGCATAGATTCATAATAACGTAATTCAAATAATTAAATTTGTTTTCGCAGATAACATATTCAGATAAAATTTATAAAATAAAATATTTTTCTTTAATAGAATTAATGATAATATACATAATAAGAATATGCTTAACTACTTATAACTATTAGGGGCAAGATTTTAAGTTTTTATTCATATATTAATTAATCATGACACTAAACTACTAAATTTAATATCCTGCGTAAATTTGAAATGGGATAGCAACTTAAATAAGGAGAAATTACAAATTTCGTTCAAGTCTGAGATTTAAATACAGCTTCATTTTAATTTTTCCCTTCCATTTGCAGAGAGAATTTACTCACAGCACAATATTTTCAAAACTTTAAGCATAAACACGCATTTTAGTTATGAAACTAAACCTACTTCTCCGGTACCAGAAAAAAAAAATTCTCTAATAGTATAGCAAACTAACAGAGCAGATAAATTTTGAAAAGAATTTGAAGCACAAAACGTTTCTTCTATCATAAAAATTTCCCTAGGAAATAAAAAATTTTATTCTTATACTTCGGGCAGCAAGCTCAATTAGTTGCTAATTTTATAAATTTTTTTAAATGCGTTTTCATGAGATTTAAAACCTGCTTTTGCTTCCCTTCAAAAAATGCAACTGCGATAGGTTTATTAGAAAGCAATTATACCACAAATAGAAAAAAAAACTTTTAAAGAAATTATTCGACTAATTTTAATAATTGAAATCTTAAAATTTTAAGCCCTAATTAAAAATAGTATAGGAAATTTTTTCATGTAATGACAGTAATGATGGCTAATTTCCTTTTTTAAAGAAACATACTTTTATATATATATGCAATTCTGAATCGATGAGAAGTTAAATAAAAATAAAAATATCGATGAAAAGCACACTTTTTCTGCTGTAAATCATATCTAAACAAATTAAGATATGTCTGCCAAATAAAATATTAATACAAATTTTTTAGCTCAGTTGAAGTGAGTAAGAAAAGAACTTTTACATCACAATAGCATCAAAAAAGGGAAAAAAGATCTCTTAAATTTATTTAACGAATGAACATATACAATTAAATAAACGGAGATAAAACCCTTTCGTTTATCATCCAGAACAGCCAGTAAGCATTTAAAATCATTCTGCTTCTTTCACATTTTGTTTCGTTTCCCACTATATTGGAATATTTTGTATTTTGTTAATTAATCTTAAAAACTGCTTCATTGGTTTAATTTCGTTACGAAATTTTATCATTAAATAAAGTTCTCCATTTTTTATTTGAATTTTGAAACGTTTTTCGGTTTACTTTGTTCTCAGGCAAAAGTTAACATTTGTTTATTTATTGTAAGGAATGGAGTCTATTTTAAATATTTCTTTCATATTAGCATTATAATTAAATATTTCTTTCTTATCTTTACGCCTAATGCACACATATGCACGCACTTACATACACGAGCATATATATATATATATACATATATTCTGTCATTATATTATTCAGTATTATAGGATATTAAAGTATATATACATATGTATATATATATATATATATATATACACAGTCCAGTCACATTAATGTGACCACCACGTACTTTCCATGTCAGAGTTAAATAACCAATCACAGAAGGCAGGTGGCAGCACAGTGCAGTTGAGCGTATATAAAGGGTGTGTGAGGGCTTCGGAAAACATTTCAATCGTTGGCGTAATGCAGAAACGAAGCGATTTATCCGACTTCCAAAAGGGCATGATCATTGGCTTTCGGGCCAAGGGTGGAAGCATTTCCGAAACGGCTGAGTTTGTGAACTGTTCGCGTGCCGCCGTGGTAAAAGTGTACCGTGCATGGCAAAATGGGACTGTCCAAAATCAGCGACGTGGCAAATGTGGTGCACCACGGGCCATAGATGACAGAGGCGAACGACGGTTGCGGAGATGCGTTCGGGCAGATAGACGGGCTACCGTTGAGCAACTGACCACCAAAATGAACCAAGGGGCTACCAAAAGTGTCTCCCAAAGTACTATTCAGCGAACATTGCTGCGTCTGGGCCTCCGAAGCAGACGCCTGGTTCGTGCACCTATGCTGACTGCTGTTCATCGACGGCGAAGGCTAGAATTTGCACGCCAGTACAGCAGCTGGACGTCCACTGAGTGGCGACAGGTTGCGTTTTCGGATGAATCGCGTTTTATGCTCCATCGGACAGATGGACGTTGGCGTATAAGGCGTGAAACCTCTGAAAGGAACCACCCTGCAACCATTGCCGGAACGGTCCAAGCTGGAGGCGGGAGCATTATGGTCTGGGGAATGTTTTCCTGGCATTCTCTAGGTTCACTGATCATTGTGGAAGGCACAATGGATCAATACAAGTACGCATCTGTCCTTGCGGACCATGTTCACCCCTACATGCGCATTGTTTTTCCTCAGGATGATGGCATCTTCCAGCAGGACAATGTGAGGTGCCATACAGCTGCCAGTGTACGTGCGTGGTTCGAAGAGCACCAGGATGAGTTTACCGTCCTCCCCTGGCCAGCAAACTCACCTGACTTAAACCCAATCGAGCATCTGTGGGACCATCTCGATCGAGTTGTTCGCGCCATGGATCCTCAACCGCGTAATCTAGCGCAGCTGGCCACGGCGTTAGAGTCGGCATGGCTCAACATCCCAGAGAACACCTTCAGGGACCTATGTGACTCTCTTCCTGCACGTCTCGCAGCAGTCCGCTCTGCGAAAGGTGGTTATTCTGGCTTTTGACAGATAGTCACATTAATGTGACTGGACTGTGTATATACTATTCGTTATATTACTCAGTATTCCTCTTTATATCGCAAATTTCATGTGTTTAAATGGTTAGAGGAAAGCAAATACATGATCAAAAATAAGCTGCCAGAGATAATTTTTTAATTGAATGTGCCGAATGATTTCTGGTGTTATTAAATCAAGATAAATGCTTATCACATTCTGTCTTGAAACATAAAACGCTTTTAAAAATACTGCAGTAGTTAAAATATGGCATCTTTACTAGCGTGTGTTGAAAATATTACCATACCGAACGAATAAACACTCGATTGCAATCCTTTCTTCTGTCAAATGTTTTACCTAGCATTCTGCCGTCAGTAATCTGGATTGCTTTATTTGTTTTGCTTCGTAAATATGACATTTCGAGCATTCCTACATGAAGACATCGGGAGTCAGGTTGATTGAATGAAGTGGTTATACTCCTATGAAGAACGACCACTCTTTGGAAAGAAGACCAAGTAATTCAGCACACCCAGTATTTCCCGCTGGATTTCAATTTTCATAGTAATTGGTGTCATAACATTTGTGCTTTTAGTCTCCCCAAAGTTTTCCATAAATTCACTTTTTAGTCTCCTCACAGACCGTGCTATCTGATAACGTTCTACAATAAACCTGTACGGTTTATATTTATTGTAACTAACATTTATTTTAAGTTAAGTTATCTTTCGTGTTTAGCCTTCATTTTCTCCTAGAAATGCCCGTGTCAGAGTATGTAAATTGTAGTAGCACACGCAGTTTATTCAAATTTAGCGGAAGCTAGTTGAATTAAATAGTAGACGAAAGCAGAGTTTGGGAGTCTTGCTTTGAAGTCACGCTAGCGAGGTTGCTTAGTAGATTTTAGTTCGGCGCGTGTCGGCTTGTGTGTCTAGCTTTGCAGAAGTGCTAGTTTTCAACGGTTTTAATCAGTAATCTTGCTGAATCTCAGCGGTAATTAAAAACGCGGTTAGTTTAGGATCTCAGAGCCTCGTCGGTAGTGTTTTGATATTTGTTCATCTAGTCATTATTTTCAGTTTTACGTTCTGTTTCAGTTAACCGCCGGGTTGGCGCAGTTTGGGAGCGTCAAGTAGACGCATCTGTCATTTTAAAGATAAAATAAAAAGGGCTTTAAAACCTTCTCACGTTTCTGTGTAAATTCACACATAGTATTAGTCAATAATCCAGTTTCTGACAAGTTGGGCCAGCGAGATCTTACAAACCCAGCTCCTTAACAATGTATAAGCAATCTCGAACAATGTTAAAATACTTATAGAAACACATGCCACGGGACAGAAACAGACTTCTTTTGGGAAATTGTTCTGATGTAACAGCATCTTTTCTTTAAATAAATTTTTACTTTAATTATTAAGATTTGATGATTTAATAAACAATAATTTATAATGAGAGGAGTCGTTCGATTACAAGTATCACAGCATATCTGTTTTTAGCATAAAAAAAAGGAAATAAACTTACATTTTGAGTTTATATCCTATAAATAATGACAAAAACATTCCATATTGCTTCATTTGCAAATGATAATCAAAATATTCTGGCAGCTTAACGTATGAGTAATAAAATGTAATTTACTTTGAAAATAAATAAAATACAACGTATCTCCCAACATAACTGAATTAAAACGTTCAGTAGCATTACTGTACTGTTTTATTTCTTCATAGCATAAGTTTGAATAAGTGAAAGCAAGGTTTTATTCGGAGTAAAACAGTTCAAAATTCGCACGAGTTTTAAACGTATGAAGAAATTTCTTACTAGTGTACATTATATAAACATAATGTACACTGGGGGAAAAAAAGGACAGTTCTATATCTCACGCTCTAGTGGGCCGATTGAGGAAATTAAAATTATGTTTTTCATGTCTTGAAGCGCGACTTAGGATACATATTAGATTTTTATATAGCATTGTTGTAATATATGTATTTTGATACACAATGAGACTTTTTCTGAACTGGCATGCATATTGTTTCCCATATTTCGATTCTATGACTTCGATTCTATGATTTTATGCTTAAATAATAAATTTTGTAAAATCAGATGAAAGTTTACAAAGAAATTCAAAAATTTATCTTGGCGCATTTGTTCAGTTTGCGTCAAGAATATATGACAACCTATTTTCCTTTCCCTTCTTACATTGTGCATGATCGGAAAAAAAGTCATGTCGTTCCTATTTTTAAATAATTTTAACAAAGTGCCTAGGCCACATTTGACGTTAACATCGTTTTCAACAAAAATGCCAAATTTCAGAACTCGCCAATATATAAATTCCCGTGTATCTTCAGAAATTTTGAATAAAAAACTCTAATTTTTTGGGGTTGTGCTTAGAAATATGTCTACTTGAAGATGATGGTAAAACTTTTATAGATTATAATTCAAATTTTGTTTCCAAAAATTTATAAAAGTTACTTAAAAATACAAATTTAAAAAATAAATTATAAAAAATGGGAGAGTTTTATTTGTAATGTACCGAAATTTTGGAATGTGAAACGAAGAAACAAATATGCTTAGTAAAAAAAGAGAGTAATAAATACATACCAAATTGATGTTATGATGTTGTAAATGTTAATGCAGTGCGGAACAAAAATTTTGCGAGCTAATGTTTGAAAAACTATTCGTGCGATTTTTACAAAACTTGGCACTTCGGCATAATTTGAGTCGTAGAATCGAAATATTAAGTGGAAAAAAGTGGTATGCCATTTCAGAAAAAGTCTGATTTTGCGTCAAAATATCTATGTTAGAACAATGCTATATATAAATCTAATACATATCCTACGTCGCGCTTTCGAGACATGAAAAATGCAAGTTGAATTTCGTGAATTGGCCCAGTCGAACGGGAGATATAGAACTGTCCCATTTTTTTTTTCTTTTTTGCGCAGTGTACCTGCTCCATGGAATACTTCGAAGTACTTCACATAATGCGTTTCTATCTAAAAGTGCATTGGCTCCATTTGTGCAGATTATGCAATATCGAGTCAAATATGAAATTTACAATCTAAGAAATAAGAATCTAAGAACAATCTCATAAAAATATTAAAATTACATAAAATTTTCTTTAAATTCAAAATGTTATGCAGTGGAAATTCATCATGTAACTGGAATATTTTCTTGTATTTTTTCCGAATATTTTCTGATTTGCTGCAATTATCCACCAAATGCGTTATGAAAACAAACCACTTGCTTCATTTTCTTGATTTATTTTAATGCGTTAATACAAAATAAAAACTAAATTTTAATAACATGTTTCTATGAAAAAAGGCTAAGTTACGAAATATTTTCATGCTTTAAAATGTGTATTTATAAGCTGTCTTAAATGGAATAGTCAGCGTGGTGTTCGCTGCGACAAATTGGATAATTTTATGGTTAGAATGAAAGCAGAAAAATATTTTATGTCATTTTTGAGAAATTAGAATTTTCATTTTTTACTTAACAAACGTCTGAGTAATTTGTAGTGTAAATTGAAAATCTTGGAGTCATATACTTGTGTAATACATTAAACAGTCCATAGAACATGAAATATTTAACGTTTAATTTCGAAATATTTTTAACTGAAATCAGAGAATTAAAATGGCATGGGAAATTCTAAAGTATTTAAACAGAAATTAAGTATTTCCCTAATTACGTTAAAACGTTTGCCTGAACTTAAAACGTTTTGCGGACATTTCAAAGTAACTGGTGAAGTGCGTAATTGCTACTTGAGCGCGGTAATTAATAAAATATTTAATTACTGTTTTCTTACGTTGACACATAAGAAATATTGAAACAAAATTATATTTTAAGAGTTACTGGAAATTAAATCAAACTTAAGCATAAATTCACATTACGCCATTTTTACGAAATAAAGTAAATGCAGAGTATAGTAGTTTAATTTAAATTCTTTATTCTTTGCATTTTATCTCGAAGATGCGTTACATTGCAGATCAATAGAGACAATAATCCAAAATGCCAAGCGTTAGGACATCTTACAGCTGTAGAGTTTCTTTCTTCTTCTTCTTCTTCGAGTTTTAGGGTTTGAAAATTTATTTAAGTCGAGTAAAATGTTTCCTTAGAAAACGTGATCTGGAAAATTCATTTTTAATAGTGAAATTTCTTGATAAATATAGTTTTTTTAACTCAAAATGTCCATACTTTTAGCATTTTTTGGCATGTAAGAAAACTTAATATAGAAAAATTAGGAATCCAGTGTAACTGCATTTAAAGAATCAATAGATCAGAATCCATGACCGATGAGGACCATAGTTTAACGCAGTTGATGCCTATCACAATTTTCGTGAGGGTGAGTTTTTTCTGTGCTTAAGCATTCAAGTTATACCTCATTGTTGAAACTTTTGTTGGAGTCTTAAATATTTTATATAGGCATTTAGGTTTAAGATTAGAACCGGGACGAACGTGAGGCAAGTGTTGTAGTTGCCTTAGATGAACGACTAAAAAGGGGGTCGAAACAGTAGCGAAATTTTAGAAATGCATTTAAAAAACAAATGCTTCTATTGTTATGATTATTAACATACAATTTTGAAATGTATCGAGAAGCACTGTTTTAGAATAAAACATTTAAAGCTATATATATATATATATATATATATATGTTCATAATGAAAGTAATTAAAAGTAAATTAATAAGCCCAAGACTTGCGCTAAAGTTGCAAAGTAATAAAGCAATAATTCACTAAAAATTATAAAAAGAAAACTCTCCATATTACATCTCCAAGCAACGGAAATTCAATTTAAAAACATTATTGAAAAGGTATTTTTCAGAATTTAAAAAATTTATAGAATTTTCAGTCCTCCTTGCTTTAAACACAGTTAAGGAAAAACTAAATAGCAAAACCAAAATCAAAAGTAAACTTTTTAATTATTGAAAAACCAGTTATTGTTATTGATAGCAGATTAATCGACTTATCAAGGGGATAAACCAATCTACCATCAATTAACAGTAACCAAAATAAGAGAGAGTGTTTCATCTTACTTCCAAGTAAGCGTCAAATTATTTGCTAGATTCAAATCACTAATTGATACTCAAACAAAATAATGATATTAGTCACTGAACTAAAGGAATCCTCTTAAAAAGCAAATAATCTTTAAGATCAAAATGTTTTCACTAAGAACCAAATTAATCTGAACGAGACGCTTACTTTAGAAGACATATCTCCTACACTTTCTTTTCATTTCAAATACAAAAGCAAAAACAAAAGTAGATTCAAGAACAAATTTTAAAGAATCATAAGAAGATTAAAAGTAATAATCCATAAAATTAAAGTTAAAACTTTAGTAAAAAATTAAAAAATCAAAATAGTAAGCAAAAATTAACCAACTTGCCTTAAAATTTTGAAAACCAAATGACTGGAATGCTAGTAGTATTAAGAGATGGAAGCAAAAAGGTTTGTTGTAATAAGTAGTTTTCTATTGAAAAAAGTTTAGCCTAAATTGGCGACAAAACTACAAAATTTCTTGGAGATATAACACACAGAGAGCAGGCTGTTATTAAAATAGCGCTAAAGCTGTTATCAGTTTGAATTTAAATTCATAATGAAAGTAATTAAAAGTAAATTAATAAGCCCAAGACTTGCATATATATGTGTGTGTGTGTTTATGTATGTATTTTTAAATACTTGGTATTCAAGTTAAAAAAAAATAAAATCGAAAACAAAATTAACTGTTCACGATTAAATGCTTAATGTAAGACAGAACCGTCATTATCGTGTATATATAATTTTCAATGCGATTTGATTACTTTATATTTGTTAAAAGTTAACATTTTTATAAGGCATCAAATGATAAGTCATCGTAGCTGGTTGAAACTAATAACATCTTTAAGCAAATCAGTTTGAAATTTTAAAAACGTATTAATGGAATTTAATGTATGAAGGAAAAAAATACATACAACCTCGCAGTACAAAATTTTAAACAGTTCGGCAAATGGCTTAGTTCCATGAGTAATTTCGCTGGTTTTCCCCATGTGTAAGGTATATATGAGACACGTGCTCTAAAAGCCTACGAAGGTATCTCTTTCCTTAAGCAAATGCACTCATTTAGAAAGAAGAATAAAGCACGCTATTTAAAAAATAATCCAATTGTCTTGAAATCTTGTATGCAAATTCCTTTGTACCAAGTATGCAAATGGTTAAATTTTCAGGGTTCAATGAGCATTAAGTCCTGTTTCTGCTGCACATTTAGCATCGTATGAAATACCCAACAACTGCGACCGGTTTTTCTCGTACCCGACGTTGCACTTCCCTAAAGACACAAAGAATAATACCGTTGCAGCCTTGCCGCTGTTTCTGTAGACAACTGGACAACATCGAACTTTGTCACATATTATTAACGCATGAAGTGGGACGAGGATACCACCCAACAGGCTGTCACCTAAACCATACGAACACGGTTGTGCAAAAACGCTGCCAGCTAATTGACACCGCATTGTTCATGGTGAATCCTGCTTTAGTCTTTGAGCAGATGACTATCGAATCAGTGTGTAATGGGAACAGGGCCAGTGGTCCAAGTCTTTGTTTTACAAAGGCACGCAGACATTATCTCTGATAGTGTGAGTCGCTATCTCTTACGACAGCAGGTCGACTATGCTGAAGACATCATGCTGCCGTTTGGGTTACTCTCCACGTCACGCTGTTTCTCAGCAGAATAATGTTAAACACCCTGCAGCTCGCATAACTGTGGACTGTCTCTGAACTGTTGATACATTTTGCTTGACCAGCAAAGTCATCAGATCTTTCACCAGTCGAACATGTATGGGTTATGTTATGCCGCATGCAGCACTTCAAAATATCTCAGGTCTGGAGCAACAACTGACGAATGCCTGGTAAAGTGTATCGCAATATGAGATTAGGAATCGTATCATTCCTTAGTTCAACGTCTGCAAGCATGCACTACCACCAACGGGGATTTCGTCAGTTACTGAACATTCACTGTACAATTGCTAGCCAGTGATGGGTTCTACAGCCTTAAATTTTTAACCATTTGATTACTTGTGTATCAGATTTACGCAAATTTAATTTCATTAAAAATATTCACTTTCTTAATGGTGCTACATTTGTTTTTCGGAAAAGAGTGCAGTTTCGAAGCTTTGCATATTGCATTAAACAAGGAAACCTAATACATACGGTATCTTTCTCTTTACGAAATATAAATATTTAGTTTTAATGATAAATATGTCCATAGACTATGAAAAGAAGTGAAAAAAGATTAATAAATCATCAATCGATAAAGGAACGAATTTTGTCAGAAAAATATTTTTTCATAATCAAATGAAAGAAATAAAAGATATTTTAATTTCACATTTAAATTGACGATATGAAAAATTAAACGACATAGCTTCCGATTTACGGTTTCTAACTAGAAAAATTAATGTCGTTGGATTTGCGTACTTCAAAAAGAAGTAGCGCTTAAGTTAATGTCCAAATGATATAAATATTTCAGATATTCCGTCGGGAATATTTAGTTTTTAAAACCCACGGTATTTCAATAATTCTGATAAAACAAAAACAGATTCTTCTACAGTTTAGCTGAATCATATCTGAATTTGGAAGTTAAGAGCATTTTTAAGCAGACGGTTGATAAGGATGAATGAAGCTTCAAAAAACTTAAAATAAAAAAATGAGGAATAATAAATAAGGAAAAATCTTCCGACGCTCAAGAAAAAAAAATAACTATCACTACTTTCTGCGTAGAACAGAAATTAAATAACCAACTAGATTTTAAAAAAACATTTAAAATTTTCTTTCCTTATTAAAAGCAAAAAAGCAAACAGGATTGACTGTTAATATAATACATTTTATATTAACTATACTAAAATTGTACAGTGTACATTATTTTAGGTTTATTTACTTTTTATCAAAAAGGTATTTTTAAGGTACTTTCTAATTTCTTTCATTTAAAAATTATAAATTATTACAAGTATCAATTTTCTAATGCATCGTGATTAAGATAAGAGTTATGGGTATGATTTTATATAATTACCTTTCTTCAATACGTATACAGAATGTAATTAATTAGACTGCACACGAATATATACAGAATCTCTTTGCCACGGGCGAAAAAATACTTAGGCACTACTTTGCTTAAGAAAGCATTGGGACCTTCCAGAAGTTTGGACCAAATTTGGATTGAAACAGCCCGTAAGTCATAGGACTTGAAGATACAGATATGTGGAAGATCTGTTAGGAAAGCTTTATTGATACGCTTTGAAGGGCGGAGGACAGATTATCTTCAAATGCAACGAGCAAAGTTCACAAAAAACTCACTCATAGATTTTCATTCGTCGATATGTTACTCCCATTTACAGCGGATGTTTACACATTTTTAGAACGATTTCGAGGCCCTAAAATTTATGTTTAAAACGCAAAGCGTTTTTTTTTAAATATTTGATTTGATAGTCTTATTTCTGTTCTTTAAATCTGCATCGTGATTTCCATGACAGAAAAGCTTTTCCAAAATTTCCAAGATTTTTGATTTCCATTCCTCTTTCACTCCTTTCCAGAGTCCACCAGTTGTGGCGGGTTTGCACCTGAAGACAAGTCTATTCAAGAGACTAGAGGAAC